>JAHZMX010005050.1:0-15699 GCA_027743895.1 Seira musarum
AAAGATTTCGTTAGTAATAAGCCACGAGAAATTTTTGCTTACCACCCCGATTTTGCAATATAAAATAGTTAAACTGCTCACTCATAACATAATTCACTCAGCTATATCCTATTTATACGCTTTGTATTTGTAAGAATTTTTATAAAAACTACGAAGCTGGATTAAGCTAGACCACCTTTAACACCGCTGGAAGGAAGGAGAAGAAGAAAGCAACATTGCGTGCGTGCTCATCATAAATCATTAGGTATGCATTAAAACCAGGACCAGCTCAGTTTAAATAGTTTAGATCAGATAGGGATAGGTTTTTGAAGGCTATAGAAGTCAATGTTTTTTTCGATTAAAAACTTGACATTTACTTTATCCGCGGTTCGTCAATGTCAATTATTTACTGCGTACATATGATGCAAATGATTATGTTGTGAACAAACAGAATATGATTAGCACGGTAAAGTCGTAGTGTCAGTAACAAAACAAACAAATGCGTATGAGCACATGTTAGCTTCAGGTTTTTTTAGCTCATTCTTTGGAAACAGTTACATTGAAGACGATAAAGATAGGAAAAAGACAAACAAAAAAGTTGTAAAAACAGCGGTAATGACGTAGCTGATAAAGGTGCGCAGACAACAAAATCGTCTCAGAGTACTGCTATAATGCCTTCCAAGCTCCGTTGACGGGCCGTGCTGGTACGCAACATGTGCTATGTAATTACTGATATAAAAAAAACACGTGTGCTAAGTAATTTACATAGTGGAAGTGACGTTACCTAACCTAAAGCCAGAACAATATCTTAAGCCAATGTCCCATACAAGCAAAAGAAAAGTATGACTTCATGTCTTGGAATCGTAGCCAAAATTATTCCGTAACAAAATGGCAAAAGCATGCATGTAACTCAACCCGTATATTTAAGTAAAGTAAGTAGTTTTGGTAAGTGGTAAGTTTGGATATGTTATGCTTATCATGGAAATAATGGATGAACAAATTTTGGATTGAACATGTGAAGCACGCAGTTATAATCATAATGAATTTAAATATTTACAACCATTTTATACTGCTACAAATCATCATTGTATAGTTTTTTATTGTTAATAGGAATCAACCTGTAAGTAGTTTCTTGAACTGCTTAAAAGCAACGACAAAGCAAGGCCATCACAAGTATTATATTGTTTTACGAATCTGATGCTAGTAATTGGTTTATGTGAGTTATCTTTAATCCTCAAAACGATAGTAAGGATATATTCGAATTTTTTTTTTTCGTCTGGCCTAGAGCCTGACTGTTTGGTAAGGGTCGGAGGATCATAGTGGAAATCCTTCCTATAGAAAAGCCTGTAATCGAAAGTCAGGAATCGAATTAGCATAATTACGAAAGGTATTCCAGTCGAATTTGCATAATGAATTGTCAAAAAGTCAGGTATCGAATTAAGCCAATTAGCCGAAAAATATTCAACTACATTTCTTATCTAGTCCACTCTCATTCAGCTCTGAGTTTCCAGTAAGTCAGCAACAAGTTTTTGCTTTATTGGCTTCCGCAATGGAAAATTCCAAGAAAAAACGAGAATATAGGGAAAAGTAATTTTTAAAAATAAAGTCTATAAATTTAACAAAAAAGTGGGAGACGTTATTTACTATCGGTGTATAGAGATGACAAAAAGTGGATGCAAAGGTTCTCTGCAAATTCGAGATGGAACAAAACTGGAAAAAGCTGCGCATTCATGCATGGTTGGACAGCATGAGTAAGTAGTTCAGTATAATAAATCTAATAACATTATAGTAACGTACAGAAATAAATAACAGTTTGTTACGATTCAAGGTCTGAGGTCGCAGCAGCACGACAAGAAATAAGAAATTATGCCGTATCAAAAGCTCTTGTACCTCCAGCAAAATTTGTCTTGGAAGTACAGCAGAAGTATTCAGCAGTCGTGTGGCAGGTATTACCACGAAAAGACCAAATTCGATCACGGATAAGGAAGCAGAGACGCAAATTGTTAGCTTATAAAGAACCCGCAACACGAGATGAGATCGATGCCGAGGCGTTGATGAGGTCAATTGGAGCAGACGAAACTGAATTCAGACTGTTTCACGACTCCGAAGACGATCAACGCATTTTAATTTTCACATCTGATAAACTACTGCCATAGATGGATATTGCCACAGAACATCACTACAAACGGAATAATCACCAACATATGAATAACTAGAGACTAAATTCGGCATAATTTAGTAATGATTGCCGCCTTACCTACAACCTAGCTCTTTGGTAGGCCTTCATCAACCAGGTATTCCAGTCGGTACGAGTTCTCACTTCGTTCAAATAAGCAATACCGGATACGACTAACCCCACAACCAGTAAAACAAACACCACAGCAATATTTCCACTCAATCTTGAAGCTTGAAATACCTTGGGTGGTTCATTTCGTCCAAATTTATATTGGGGAATGTCTCTCGTGATATATTTCTCCCACCATTCGAAAATACCTGATTGCTCCAAACTCTGGATTCTTAACAAAATTGTTGGATGAATCCATCGAAATAAAAATTGGCCGTACGAGACCTGGAACATGGTTTCCTTGCTGAGAAATACAAATCGATAGCCATCACTTCGCATTTGATAGCACTTTGTCCTGGCCTCAACCTCTGGTAGAAATATAGCGGTTTTGTTACAATATTGCAAATAATCACATTTACTTTTGCTCTTCAAGGGATTGCAATAACGCAAATATGACCAGTCCAATTCCAAATCATGTATTCGTGAATGTTTATTGAAGTAAAAGTATTTCTTTGGGAATCGGCTTTCGTTCATGTAGATGTCCCTGTACGAAACACTTGCGCGTGCAAATGCCATCAGTTCTCCTTCTTGTGCCAATTGAAATATTCCTGCGGGTGCAAATAACTCCATCAGTGCAAACAGTGATTCACCGACAGCTTTATAAGTTTCATTGTTAAATCTCATTCCACCAAACGTCGTTTGTCTATAAAATATATCAAAAGCTTCATTCACCAGCAATTCGAAAGTATCATACGGAATAATTCCACGGGATAGTGTCAAATTTGTAATATTTTCGTATTTGTATGCATTGCTCATAATTATTGCGACTAGAAGATAGGATTAAAATGTCCATCGAAGGGGTGGTATTTTCCAAAGTCTCGCGTTTATTGGATCCCCTTGATCCACTAAGGCCTTGTAGAAGGACAACAAACTCCCTACAAAATAGTGGGGTAACCCAAATTTGCAGAGTCCCTTTACTTTCATGACCGCAGTAGAAAACAATGAAATCAAAAATAGAGCCAAAGTCAGGACTAGCCACACGTCTGAATGAAATATCCATCTGGTAAAATGGTAAGCCAAAGTTATTTGGGTTGTTGCATGAAACAAATGCCAATCGCTGCTTATGAAACAGCAAGCTTGATGTATCTTCTCGCCCCATCATGATCACACCAAAAACTGAATGGTATTGAGTGTTACATGGTACATCATCAATAGTTTCCTGTGTGGATGTACAAAAAGTTATCAAATGCATTGTGGAATTTCCGAATGCTGAGTAAAGTACGCGGGCCTCGATTTCCCATCGTGCCTCTTCCAAACTGTAGCCTAAGCTATTTAGAATCTCAAAATTTATTTGGCGACCATGTTGATTAGGAAAAGTTTTTCCGTTTCCAGAAAAAGAATTCGTTAATGCACCAGCCAAAGGAATGATCATGTATCGCAAGTTGCTTAGATTTTCATGCAACCTATCCACTTGGTCTAATAAATCCTTCAAACTAGACGGTTTTCCAATATTAGTCGGTTGCAAAACATTGTAGGGATCACAGTTACGGCAAAACGGGATTAAATTTGTTAATTTAAAATGTTCCCCTACCAAAATATGATTGGTCGTTTTAACAGCTTTGACTTCAATTTCGAACAGTTCTCGTCTAGTTGTAGTAATAACATCAACAAAAATTTCATTGTAAGCTGTCATGGCATTTTTCCATAGTTGGGTGATTAGTTTGCTTCCATTATTTACAAGTATATCATGACGAACTCGATGAATATTGAATGCTTGGATGCACCATCCACATGACGGCACTACACGTTCCGGCTGGTATGACCAAAACAACTTCTTGTAGCTTTCGGGAATCAACATTTTTGAGTAGTCTAACTTTGCTGTGTAATCATCACTAAAGAAATAGAAATTTGATGTAAGGTCTTCAGGTGGAAAAAGAAAAAACTGGGCTTCGCATATCCACGGCTTTGATGATCCTGTCAGGTCAAGAAATGGGATGTGCAGACATTCTTTTTCAAATTTATGTCGCTGGCACCATTTAAGTTGTGTTAAGTTACTTGGTATTTTGTTGTCATGGTACATTCTTGCCCGATAGCTGTGTAGTGACTTGGTTGTATTAAATATTTCCTGGTCAACACTGCAAAGTTCCTGCACGACTTCATATCGCGATAAAACTACTGGAAGTGACGGCAGGAGTAGATCGATGTCGTCGTAAATGATCAAGTGGATCATGCACTTGTCACTGTAGAGATCTAAGTAGTGATTAAGGTTCACCAAAACCTTGTTATTGTAGAAGTACCCAAGGTTTCTATAACTCGAAGTTTTGTAGTAGAGTGGAGCAATTTTGGAATCAGCGTTACTGAAGTACTCTGGAATGAAATAGCCATTATTGGTTGGGACAAAACTGAAGCATAATAAAAGATCGGATATAATTCTGACCTTGCGTAAAGAATTCATGACAGATCTGTTTGAATTATTTAAATTTGATTTGAGCGTTTAACTTATTACGAGGATAAAAACGTAGATTAAGGCAAGGTTCTACCATCGAATAAAAGAGTGCTTTTGTGCTGCGTGGTGTATATACGAATCGTAAATGTGATATCCAGAGTGGCTTTACATAAATCAGACTCTTTACTATTGTTATATAGTCTCGGTTTTTTCAGTTCTATTCAGAACCAGAAGACCCGTGGCGTTGTTCATCACCTCTGCTTCTTCTTCACTCTCCTGTATTTATTTATATATTTATTTAACACAAGAGATGCCCTCATCAAGCTAAGTTATTCCCCAGGCAACATTCGGTTGTTAAATGATTCGGTTTAAAAATAAATTAAAGAATTGGTTTTGAATTGTGTCAGCTTATTGACAAACTCTCAGCTTTAACTGTTTATGTTTAGCAGGTTTTTTGCTGGAACAGAAAATTCACCATAGTCAGTCTAATAAGCACATCCTTTAATTGAACTTGAGACGACCACTCAGTATAGTTGAAAACACCACACAATATTTATAAAGTTTAAATACCAGCAAACAAAAATTCCCATTCCTTTTTATTATATAGGATACCTCCGAACGAGTTTGCTTCACGTGGCCAAAAAGGTGATATTCATGGTTTTGTAACCAGTGGAAATACTGAAGCCGTTATGGAGGCTCCTGAATGCATGCCGCCACATTATGTATGCACATTAAGCTAGTCTTATTGTCAACACATGAATATTTAATTCTCTCATACAATATCCAACGCTTAAATATCTGGCTCGTGTAGGGGAGTCATTAATTTACTTAAAAGGATAGGTCTTGTGCAAATCCTCAAAAGCCAGTGTTTGACTGGCTACACGAATTTTAAGCAGCTTTGTATGTATTTGATCATTTTTTTGCTTTCTTTTACGTAACATATTTATATCGAATTGGGTGGATGTAGTCGGTACAACTCAGGCTAGAACCAGAATTTATGTATCTAAATTGATATAGAATTTGCTTACCTTATTTTTTTAAACGGTAACCAAGAACAATTATGACTTGCACATGCTTTAGTACAATTAACCAAATATTTATGCCAAGTGTAATGTTACATGCATGTCATGCATTTTGCCATGATTTGCGATTACAGCTTTGGCAATTGTCATAAATAGATTTAGTCTGTATATTTCTTTCCATTTGAGTCAACGGATTGACTATAATTAAAAGATTGATGATTATATTTTCATCAATTTTTTGCAGTGGCTCTTGCATCATAATTTACGTGCATAAATACTTAACCGTGCTTAAACGTAGCTTGACCAATTTCGGAGCCATACAAAAAACGGAGCAACGTTGCTGAAAAATTACAATAGCAGGGGCCCGCTGAAAAATTTCTGTGGAAGAAAAACACGAACAAGTCAAACAATTGATTTATTATAGCTGGCAAATAAAGCAGAAGATAATTAATTTCTCAAAGAAAGGTATTGGAAAAGCACTGGAACAGTTGATGGGTTATTAGTATTTAGGTACATCAAATGTCTGGCTGAATTATGGAAGCTGTGTTTCTGAAACTGAGATTTTTGTTACATACCTCAAGAACTTTTTTAAATGCAATGTTTATTGTCATTTAATGATCCTGTACACTGGCCACGGTAAAGAAAAAACTGCACGGCCGACGCAAAAATTCGGCGTCTGATTTTTTTATCGTTTGAGCATTCAATGGCATTACTCATTGATGGAAAAATCCTTTTAAACCTTAAAATTCCAAGAGAGTTCAAACGGCCAAAGGAGTGTCACGATCGTGTTCAGTGTAGTCAAATGGATTAATTTCAACTGATTCCGTTAAGAATCTCGATTAGCCGTTGAAGCAAGTTAGTTGTAAGCGCTTTATGGATAATAAACAATATTTTTGACTGGCGCCGTATTTACGTTTCTTGTACAGCTTTGTGGAAAACAGGAAATCCGAAACGTTTGTTGGAATGTTTTTTTCAACAATTGTAAAATTACTTGCTCATTTGAAGTGAAAATTGAAATTTTATTTATCATCTTTTAATACTGATCATAAGCATTACACAAGTACAGTCGCAATCGTAGAAATAATTTTACATAACTGACAATTATTTTTCCGCAACAATATTTCGGCGAGCTGGACAAATGGAAATTTCAGCGCAAGATTTCGATATTATTTTGCAAATATTTGAGGAGATAAAACTACGGGATCAAGATTCTAAGAATTCCTTAGATGAAAAGTTACCAAAACAAGCTAGCAATTCAATCAATAAAAATAGTTATAGTCTTAAATATAGTCTTGAAAATTATATAACGGAATTCCTTCAAAATTGCGTCAAGGAAAATCATTTCCAGCAGTGTTATAAATCGTACAGTGCTTAGCAATGAGATAGATAGAAATGTGTTGAAATGCAGTTATTTGTCAGCGATTTTATACTGCCAGGAATCGTCATTACATTCCTTTTTATTGCTCACTGGAATGAATTTTGAGCTTCCTGGAATGTCTAAAGCATGAAAAGCAGCCAGGTTTTATTATGCAACATGCGCTGCATCCGTCGTTATGACTTATCGCAGCATTTTAGTGCATAAGTAATATTACTTATTTTTTGTCGATGTGCAATAAGTCAGATATTATATATGATCTATTCTTGAAAAACATGGGCGCGCA
Organism: Seira musarum; assembly: GCA_027743895.1. Lineage (NCBI taxonomy): Eukaryota > Metazoa > Arthropoda > Collembola > Entomobryomorpha > Entomobryidae > Seira > Seira musarum. The sequence goes on from JAHZMX010005050.1 coordinate 7,393, forward strand.
ATTTTGAAAATTACCGTCTAAAGTGCATTGCTGTGGTTTGTTTACTTTCAAATGCATGGGCACTATAGGTCATGTTGTCATGACTTATACACCATGGCATAAGCCAAATTTGCCAAGATTTTAGATCATGCCTTAGTTCTTATGATTTCACGCTGGCAAATAAGTCGTAACGAATTAAAGGATAGTGCCAGCACTTAAACGCATTCTCGTTATTGTTTTAGTGAGACTCACGTAAATGCCTATAATATAATGTCGTCGTTCTATCTACATAGGGTCAACACTGACTGCGAAGAACTAACCATAAGCAAACGTTAGCGATGATTGACATATACCAGCAACCCGAGCAAATTAAACCTATTTTGCCATCACATTAAACACAGGAAAATTGAACAAACATTTATAACGTAGCTGACGTCAATTACCAGCGGAGGATTGAGATCGATGGGTGTCTGTGTGTCTGTCCGTCAGCACAAATGATAACCTTCAAACATCCTGCATTGAACTCTTTCTTTGTTACGTCACNACATTAAACACAGGAAAATTGAACAAACATTTATAACGTAGCTGACGTCAATTACCAGCGGAGGATTGAGATCGATGGGTGTCTGTGTGTCTGTCCGTCAGCACAAATGATAACCTTCAAACATCCTGCATTGAACTCTTTCTTTGTTACGTCACCGACACTGCTTATACAGCTTTATTTTCCAGCACTAGAAATTGACAAGAAACAGCCCATGATATTGGATTCGAACCTGAAAACCAGTGAGCAAATGTTAAAGTCCTTGATACGCAACCAACCAAAAGCATTAGTAATTAGCACAAGAGAGACTGAAAGAAACGTTTTGTCAATCTTTTTCAAATCCATTAATATTGGAACTAACCAAGCAAGTGTCCCAAATAACTGGTTTATGGTAGATTTCAACCTAAATTTAATTATTCCGATGCTAAATTTTATGGACATTAGCATACAACACCATCAATGTCTAGTATAAACTGCCGTATGAACCACATTTTTGGCGTGATTGAATCGTTTAATGCTACCAAAGCTACATTTGGAATACTTTTAGTTTTCTCTTGTTTTGCCAAGGACTAAAACTAAGACTCGCGGGTTACAAACAAAAAATCGAGGGTACCGGGTAACAACTGGTTTTAATTGGTAGTAATGGATCCTAATCGGCAATAATTGAAAACAAGTGGGTAATAATGGGTTATAATCCCCGAACTCGGCCTTTAATGGGTAACAAAAGCACAAAACTATACACAAACTATGTATAACATTAACCCTAGTCATCATGCGGTGCATGTTTACCAAAAGAACGGATTTTAGTGGGTAATAACTGGTAATAATGGACAGTTTTGAATTCCGTCTTATATCACTGAATTATATTATACGTGCATATTGCCCACAAAATCCAATTAAAACCCGCTTTTGAGGTAGTGTAAAATACCCGTTAAAACCCGGGTGGGCTTTTCATTGCCCACCTATATATCCATTATTACCCATTAACAAGTCGGCCAAAACTACAAAAACCAATTTCCAGCCGACTTCTCTGCAAACTCTTTTCTCAGCTACGCCATGATAGCTGTCGACAGGTTTATTTTGTAACCCTATCCATTTTCAGGAATGTCTCATAGCCACAGCCATGCTTTATAAAATGTTGTGGCGCTAAATAAATCGCAAAGGAAAGTTGAAGCACTGCCGATTACCTATGAACGCATAATTTTTCTGAGAACTCGTGAAAACAATGCGTAATTAAAAGAAGATACGAAGAAATAAAAACTTTACATCGTCGGCAAGTATTATGCCATGCCACATTCAGAGTTTGTTTTCTTCATTATTCTGATCAAAATAATGTACGTAATTTGAATAACTTCAAATTTTAAAATTAACACAATACTCTAACTGAAGCCGTCATCAGGAGTTTGGTCAATCTTAACTCTTCTCTCCTGTTATTTCGTCTCCAGGAAGGTAAGACAATTGTGTCCTTTCTTTACGATTTACTTTAGCACATGAATTTAATACTGATGAAAGTGTATGTCACGTTTTTGCATCGAAATGATTTCTTATGAACATTTTATTGCAACTACATTTTTTTGCGGATGGTTGCTTCAGCAGAATTAGCTGTGCATTTATTTATTCATGACAAACGTACTTACCGTAAATGCTCTTATTATAGCCGGCCTCTATTACAATCAGTCTCTCAAATTAAAGCCGGGAAAAGTGGGATTTTTCAAATTTTAGCCGGTCTCTAATTATAGCCGGGTCTCTAGTCATAATGGCGTGCATTCCCAGATGATGCAGCGAGTTGGTTTGCGTTTAATTAGTAAAAGGTAGATCTATTTATTAATTTTGGTTTCAATAAATGCATTATTTTGATTTTAAAGATGGAGATGTCTTAGGGCTGCTTTTGAACTAGAAGTGATTACTGAACACTTTTGCCAAAAATAGCTCAAATAAATGAGGCAGCTTCTCAGTAATCATCAGTAATTTTTAAGTAGTAATGTTACGAGAAGATGGCGAAAATGAAATTGTCATTGATATTTCACAAGTGCCCATGTGTGATTATATTTTCCCGCGTAAGACATGCGCACGTCTATTCATGTTTGCAATAAAAAAAATTCAGGACACGCTTTTCAGTTTTTAGCCGGTCTCTAATTATAACCTGGTCTGAGACCAATGAATTTGTAATTATAGTCGGGTCTATAAATAGAGCATTTACGGTATGCATGTGCCCAGCAAAATACTCTGCTTTGTTTGGTTTAGGTATTTAAGCTGCTTAAGCAGAGCCCCATGCAACTACGCTACGGCCACAGAAAAAATAGAAAGGGGAGCAAGAGGCAAAGCATGATGATATTGATATGGCCGTGGCCACTTTGTTTAACTTCAACTGGTTTGGTGTAGGTGCATGGAATTTTTTTTAGCTCATGCATGGAATCCATAACCGCCTTACTCATTCGGCTTTGTAATTGGAAATGCCTATTATTCAGGCTCTCGTTTTTAAAGGAAAGGTCCCTCAAAATTGTTCAGCCGTTTTAGCTTTTCGTAAAAAAATGTGTCGTAGTCTTCTTTTTAAAGGCTTCTATTATGAAGAACAAGACTGACCAATTTTCCCTATCGTTATTAATGATTACACTTTTTTCTACATTTTCAAGCATCGCAGGAGGCGAAGGTGAGATGGAATAGGGTTTCAATGAATGAAATGAAAAATGAAATTGTGTGAACAACTTTGTGGCATTTTCCGAGTAAAAGCATTTAAACAAATACACCCTAAAAATGCTGATGGCTTTCATATCGATAATGGGTTCGTATATTCCAATGATTACGTCTATGAGCTTAAGTAATACTTGTGGCTTTGGTTGGCATGGAGTTTAATCATAATGGAAGTTGTTATGTTAAATGAACGAATGTCAGTGCAAACTTAGCCATTGTTCAACATTACTTGACACCTAGCCAAAACCCATAACCTTTGCTTCATCCTGTTCACTCAAAACGTATTCAAATTGATTTGGCTACGGTGCGTTTTTTCGTGGCTTTTGTTCTGAAAATTATGGATGTTTCCTAAATTTGGTCATGGTCATTTCATTCAAGGAGAACATTAGTGAGCTTAAGCTTGAATACTGTTGCCTATTCAAAGTGCCTACATATCCACCTAAATAGATTAGCTAACCGAAATATTCACGGAGTTCTTTAACATTTTTTCATGAAATTCATGTTATTTGGAAGTAAAAACTCATGCAGAACCTCAAAAATATGATATAGAACAAGGAAGATTAAAAGGATACAAACTTACACCAATTCTTTTCAGTATATGGTGAGCTGATAGAGTTGAATCCAGACATGGCCATTTGCCCGGGTATTAACATTAAAACCCACTGGGTGTGGGTTTTAACGGGCAAAAACGGGTTTTAATGGGTAAAAACGGGTTTTAATGGGTAGAATGGGTAAAATTAAATAATTGAATCCAGTGAAAATAATTTAAACAACTCTTTATGTAGAAATGTTAACCTCGATCCCGGCTATCAACCCAACATTTAAAAAACTACACGCAATGCACACACTGTGTGAAAACGCAGTCGTAAAAATGGGCTTTTAAATGGATTCAAATGCCCTATATATACGCGCGTTTCAATTCACCCCAATTTAACGTTACATTTAATTTTCCCCATTAAAACCCATTAAAACCCACCTCGCACGGGGTGGACGAAAACGGGTAAAAACCCATTTTAACTCGTTTCTGTCCATACCCGTTTTTACCCATGTGCCATGTCTGGTTGAATCCGTTTTTTAAAAATATTGAAAGAAAATAACAATTTCACTATTATTATACAAGGGGCGTGTCGCATTTTTACTTAATTCAAAATAAGTACTACTTCTATCCAAATTTATGATTCAAAACCCAGTACAATCTTCACTTTAAAACCAAAGCATTTTCCAATAGGATGAAAAGAAATGGAAGAGTTTGAAGTTTTATTTTGCGAACCAAAAATAATAATGAATAATTAATTATCAGAGTGGACGACGTGTCAGGTAGTCTGGGACGTTTATATAAACTTTTGGTAAGCTAATCATTGACTTTAGTTGGTTCCAATGATTACTTAAAGTCATTAACGAAAGTTACTCAAAGAACTCGCATTGAAGAACTGACCAGAATTTTTTAAATTTGGCAATACTGAATTTGTAAATTAATGTGACAGTAAATCACTATTCGAGTGCATTAATTACGTTATTTTATAATGCATCCCTGGTAATTCGTATTACTGACATACTTTTATCCAATGCATGAAACTTGAATCTCACATTATTTATACCAACGCTGTCCCTTAACCATATTGTCACACTTTTTGTTTCATCCAGATACAAACCGCGAACAGACAAGCGAAAAAAAACTATGAACGGCACGCGAAAATACGTTTGGGGATGGGTACTCTTCGCTCTGGTGGTCATGGTGTTGTTGACAACAACTCCGTTCTCTGGATTTCTCCAATCCAAAGAAAATGACAACGACAACGCACTATGCGTATGCGAGTCCTCTACTGAACCACCTGCCCCAACACAAGAATCTATTTTTGTCAATCCAGAATGGATTGAGGAAAATTTGTACCAGTTAAATCAAACGGATCCAGCATTAATTAATTATGTGAGGACCAGATACATAACCCCGCCCTCAAAAAGCCGATCAGATTTACCGATCGTCGGAAGAAACAGTTACAATTCATGGGTCGTCAACTACTTCAACCACAAACGAAATGGGATATTCATTGAAGCAGGTGCAAACGACGGAATTGCAGCGTCCAACTCACTTTACCTCGAACAACAATTGAATTGGACCGGTCTCCTGATTGAATGTAACCCAAACGTGATCCCAATTTTAAAAAGTCACCATCGACGAGCCTGGGTTGCTGGGGCTTGTATTGCGCCGTCACCTAATCCGGGAATTGTAAGTTCTTTCGAAAAATTCGCCTCTCAATTTTATTTTAATTAAAGCATTTCTTTTAAATTTTGCAGCTCAACTTTTCAAATCCAATTGGATGGTCACCAAGTGGAACACTTAAGGGCCCCTGGAATCTGTCTTCTGTGAAGGAATGGACGAAATTCGAAGTGGAAACAATACCATTGTACACGATTCTTGCTTCTGTAGGGATATTTGAAGTTGACTATTTCAGTTTCGACATTGAAGGAATGGAACTTAAGGTTTTGGAACATTTTCCATTCCACTTGGTAACATTTAAAGTTATCATTACAGAAGTCCATTTTTATGAACCTGACGAAAGACGACGCTTGAAAAATTTGTTGATTCGAAATGGTTATATTTTGGAGAGGGAATTTGGTATGGATCAAATTTATGTTCACCATAGCATGAAATACAATTCAAAGAAATAGATTTTCGTGTTGTGGATACGTATGCTGATAAGGTCTATTACTAATGTAAATTAATTGCTAAAATGAACACTTACCCCAACTACTTATTGAGACCTTAAAACTAGCAATAGTAATTTCAAGACTTGGTATGTTTTTGAGCTATCCAATATGTCATTCTTTCATGCAAATAAAAACCGTGAGTAAAAATTTCATACTTGTGGAAAAAAATTGTAGAAATATTAGTAACAAGTGCGAATCATTCCATGGAGAAAAATGCATCTTTTGTCATTTCCAAAAATGTGTGAAACGAAAATATAGACCTGCATACTACACACACTGTGGTTTTCTCGTCCTAGGTTCCATAAAAAATCTTTTGCGTTTTCTTTTCTTGAAAATTGTGGACGAAAAGATATTTAAACCTGCCTAAGTACTTCCTTTTGAAGTATTGAATAATAATGAAAAAATTGGTATGTAAAAGAAGGTATTAATAAATTCCTGGAATGGTTTTAGCATGCATTTTGGATTTGATATCCTTCATGGACTTCTTCACCTCCTAGTGACTTACATCGTATTTGATAAAATCGATTCTGTCTAATTCTTGCTGCTTAATATGACAAGTTATACTCAATTCTGTGTTTCCTTTCCATTAAAGGAACTGGAGATGATTATTAATTATTTAATGAATTTGTTTTAAAGACTAGTTAAAAGATAACTACTTGCAAGTACCTCTATTATGCATGGCCCACGCTTTTTAACAACTAATGCCAACACGCTTGTAATGAAAAGATAGGAGCTGAACGAACGCTTTAAAAATATTACACCACTGCCCTGCTCTCGTTTTTCAATGGAATAAATTCCATGTGAAACTAGAAAGAGAAACGAATCAGCCACAAATCGCAAAAAAATCAATACATCATCACTTAACATTTCTTCTATGATGAACTATTGCATACTAATGTCTGCCCTTTTTGCGGAACATTGAGCGAGACAAAGCAGAATGACAAACATTATATCTACTCTAAACAGAGCGCTGATAAGGGGATATACCTCATATTCCATTCCTAACATACAACGTCCAATATTCATTCTAATGGATTAGTCTATGGATTGTTTTATAATTTTTCAAACAATTAAGCAAAGAGCTTTTTTCTTACACAAGAGGAACAAAATATTTGGTTTATGCCGGGTAGGAACTAAAAAATCCACGTATTTCTAGGTTATCACTGGGTAAATAAATCACGCAAACACTTTATTTTGTGCTTCATTTATTCGATTTCTGCTTCTCTTGTTTTGTAGTCGTAACTCAAATTTAAGAGTTCCTATAGCCCTTACCTGCTTCAAATTTGTTTTATATTTCCGGTATTGAAAACGTTTTAACCACTAACAGCCGGATCGAATGAAAAAGAATTTTAAAATAAATATTGTTTATTCTTCAGCTTGAACTTCGAATGAGCCAATATTGAAAAGGCCAAACTTAAATTTAAAAAAGTTAAGGATACTATACGAATTACGATTTAAAAAAATTCAAAGTATAATAAATACAAACACTGTACAATATCTTGCTTCAAAGTTCTGGTTACTCTTGGTGTTTAATATCCGGACTGTCAAAAAAGCCAAATTCTGTGTTCAAATTAATTAGTGAAGTAAACATGTACAAAATCAGGAGAATTTATTCAACCTGTGTCGTTATTTCCTTCCTTTTGACGGTTTTTTGTGTTTGTGCCAATTGCCTGCTCTCTGCTGCCGATCATATCATTAACCTTGACGCATTTCTAAAGCAACTTGGGGGTAGCCCATTCATTCATATAACAAATTATATGAACAAAAATCTGGGTCCATTCACAAACCCCGTGGTTTTACGACAGTACATTGTAATGGACAACTACGATCAGGGTACAAAATGTTATAGATTTCGCGATTTAGAGCAAATAAGGTCAAAATCTCAGGCAGGGATCTCTCTGGATGATTACCAAAACTTTGAGAAAAGTAGTAGCTGCTACCATTCCCACATTTCATGTCAACTTGGTGAATGTATTTGGATTAATCACACGAGAATTATCAATAGAATAAGGCCTTGGCAGTATGTCATTACAATAGATTTGTTTCCTCCCGCGGCATGGCTCCACGAAGGTGAAGAGATATACTGTGCCATCGACTCATTATATAATAGTTATCTAGACATTTTTGGGCGGACACTAGAACAAGATAAACGTAGTGGAGGACATCGGAGTACTTATTCTACTATAAAGGTTTTAATATTAAACCACACATCTGCTAGAAATCCTCTTAGCACACGGATGACCTTGACATGGTGGATGATCTCCTCGGAAGAGCAGAGGTATGTTTTATTCAGACATGGCACATGGGTAAAAACGGGTATGGACAAAAACGGGTTAAAATGGGGTTTTACCCGTTTTTACCCACCCCGTGTGAGGTGGGTTTTAACG
>JAHZMX010005051.1:0-11551 GCA_027743895.1 Seira musarum
ATTCTCTTCAACAAGTCATCTTCAGCTTGAGGTAGGCAAGCGGGCATAATTGATTTTGATATTTTTACCTTCCTTGCCAGTTTAATGATAGCAATATCATTGTACGTTAGAGGTGGTTTGTAGTCTGGATGCACATACACACGTTCTATGGGAATGATGTCGCGAGCATTTGAGGTCCTCTTGCTTAACGTAATATCTCCTACAAGAGCTTTTGTTGGTTGCCCTGTCATAAATCTGCATTTTCATTTTATTCATGTCAAGTCAAGTGGCTCCATTCTGGATTCTGGACTGGAGTCATGTCCAGAAAAGCCAAGAAGTCGGCTTTTGTTTTTTCTATCAAGAAAATAATGATGGAAGAATTTGCATGAAATCGGCTTACCTTGCCCTAGGGCAAAGAAACATTAAATGTGTTTTTAATGGATTATTTACGGCTTTTCATTTTGAAAATAAAAATTTTTATTAGCGGAACAGACGTTCAAAATTAAATTGTCTTTTGGACTCGGTAAGCGTGTGGCAAATGAACTCAAATTCGATTTGATTACGTAAATCGTGCATGATCGCAATACTTAAATCGTTTTTAATTCATCTGACATTTCTTAACCTACTCAAGAAAATGTGAATTGATTTTAACCAAGTTTGATATTAGGGACGAGCTTAAGCGAGCCAAAGTAAACCCGTTAGAGTTCTTAATTTTATTACCAATTTCTCGTATTGTCTATTGACGATGACGGTGTATCAAGCTTAATTTTTTATGGACGCTTTCAGTCATGTCAAGTCAGCCATTTGTTTCATTGTTAAAATCAAATGCGGCTTCTTCTTTTACACTGGACATGGACATGACTGTATCATCATCGTCACGCTTGATTTGCTTTGGGTGTCATCTTCTTTTCATTTTTTTACGAAATGAAAGACAGATCCGTAATTCCAATGAAACACTTGTTTTTTTGTTAATTTCTCTGTAGATTTTAGATCAGCATGCTCATGCATATTAATTGCAAATTGTAGGAAAGGGTAGACTGGAAATCAAGTCGAAGTCATAAGTCGAGATCAGGTTTTTTTGCTTGTACCTCATTCCTTTTGAAATCAAGCCAATGCTTTTTTCCGAAGATTGTTTTCGTTTTATAACCATTTTTCACGTAAGGTTCCTTGAGAAAAACAATAAATTCTTTTGAGTAGTTAAAAAATCTGGAAAAGAACTGGTACAGACCTGGACTGGTTAGAATAAAGGGAAACTGAAAAGAAGGGAAAAAGAGATTGTTGCAAAATTAAAAAAAGAAGTACACCGTAATTATTCTAATTTGTGCCCGGCTACAAAATTCAGAATAGATCGTCAAAAGTTCAGGAATTTTTACTTGAAATTGCAGTCAATATTTTTGCGAGTGTGAAGCGAACGAGGGCCCGTGTTATAATTAAAGCTTTTACAGTAAACATTGGCCAAATCACACCAAAAAAGACGGCCACAGTAGAAAAAATGCAGATGAAGTCCGTACTTGTCTGATTAATTGTGAATAACATCGAAAAAAAAGAAGATTATGCTCAAAACTCATAAACACTTGTTAAAGCCGCTTTTCAACAATTTTCTTGGTGATAACACACTCGACAATCAAATACAACTTGTCTCACAGTCACATTCGTAAAAAAGGTTGATAGTTCATTCGTGTCATGATGTATAACCTTTTGAAGAGGCCATTATTAGTAACGCCATTCAACCATTCACAATCACAATTCACAATCGGTCCTGGATTGGATTGAATCTGGAACTGGTTACTCATACTTCATGTTCATTTCATTGTACATGTCCTTATAATTGGCTGCCGGGACATTAATAATCTAGAGGAATGTACCTAAATGATATTTTTTGCTGAAGTGCCAAATTCAATAGCAAATCTGAAACTGAAACAATGAACTTCATCTTCAGATAGCATCCTCTTCCACTCCGCTTCACTGCGAAGTATTTTTTTCAACTTGTTTTGCATTTGGCAGCAATGTCGATTACAAGTCTTGAGCAAAAGATCTTGTAGTTTTTCTGCTGCACTTAATTGTGAAGTGATCAGATCGAGCAACTTCTATTTCCAAGAATTCACTACATTACATTCGAGATCAAGATTAGAGACAAGAAAATTATATATTGAATTGGTCATAATTTCGTTGATACTATAAAAATGTGATGTGTTATATAAAAAAAGTTGATTTTTTAGGTAAATAAACGATTAAAGTTGATTTGTATTTAATCAGAGGCAGCTCACGATTAACTTTTGCAAATTTGCACGTGGAATCGTCTTTTCATGAAAAAGTGCAGACGCAAGGAAGCCAAGTCAAGCCAAGCCAGACAATCAAGGAGTTCGGGTTTCCAAAAAAATGTGGTAGTGCCTTACTTTGCTGAATTGATTGAAGATGTCAATAGTCAATAATTTTTAGTGAATCCAGTAACCACTAACTAATTGCATGCAAATTCGTGATTAACTACGTCGTCAGTTATCAGTCAAATCAGTGTTGGCTCAAACGTCTTTCAATCATAATCTCAATCGACAATCGACAGTATTTCCTTCAGTCAAAATGTATCCTCGGCTTTTGACTTGTGCTGTTTTTTGCAGCATTTATTTTTGTGTTCTGTATTATTCCCCAGTTTTAAGTTCAGTTTCCTCAAAAAATACTCTAAAATTATCAGAACTAATTCAAAGAGAATTTGAATTGAGTACAACATCGCAACCCCTGATAAGACGAAAACGAACTATAATTCCCAAAGGAATAAAATCATGTCCGCCTGGAGAAGTACTGGAGAGAAGTGGAAGAAAGTGTATGAAACAAATTGAGTTTAGACTTAATCAGAGTTTCAGAACGCCTTCAAGGGTACGGCATAGAGGAGGAGGAGTGCATCCCGCAAAATCAAGACGTATCACTACTACAACCGAACCAACGACTACAATGGCAATAACAACTACATCTCCAACTGCTTCAACAATTGAAACGAATTCAATTTATGAAGATGATTTTCAAAAGAAGGAAATGGAAATGCCAAGGATGGGAGCCACTACGAGTCTCACGAGTACAGCGGCATTCGAGAGTGTGGAACATGCACAGAGACAAGCTGAATATTTGAAGTTGAAGCTTTCAAGAACGTCGACATCGACATCAACACCTACAACCGAACAGATTCCGATGGATGGTCCATCAGCGTCTAGACTGACGGCGACAAAAATACCCGAAGTTGATATGGCGTTTATTAAGCTTCAGGAATTGAGATTGCGTTCCACGAGACATAGAAATTGCAGATTTCATTATGGAGTCATGTATCACAACAGTCAAGATGATGACTATGACTAATACATCTATTTTTGGAGTGACAATTGATTAATTAAAAAAGTTAATTAAAATTGAGCTTACACTGTTCGATGTGTGACGCAATGAGCAGCAGTCAAAACATACTGATCAGTTATCAAAGTGCCTCCACAACGCCACGGGACATTGTTCACATTATAGCCCAAAGCTACCTGAAAATCAATCAATTGTGGTTGTGAATTTTGACTGGAATTTAGCATGAGTTCCTTTGTACAAAAATGTGTTTCAATAAATTCATGTAAATATTGTCTAAAAGTATTTCTTACCATGAATGGCATCTCATCAATTTTTGCATCCCTTCCTCCCGAAATGAGGGGATTGAGATTGGAGTCACAAACGATTTCTTTTGGTTGTTCGGGTGTGAAATCAATTGGTAGAAGGGGTATGACCGCTGAACTTTTTCTCCATACATTTTTGGAAATTTCACAACCTTTTTCAAATGAAACAAAAGATTTTAAAAGAATCGTAAAAATTAATCCAAGCGTAATTGTAATTTCCAATGTGTACCTGAGTGGCTAATACGTCTCTCAAGTGGACAGCAAATTATCAATGGGTTATTTCTCTAAAAATAGTTTTTGAACAATTAAATATGCGTAGAATATTCATAATTAAAATGACAAAACGTAATTACATCGCAGGGAATGAGGGAAGTATTTGCTCTTAAATATCCAAGCGCTGTCGGACATGACTGAATTTGTTTGCAATGCCCGTTTACTCCTCCATTTGCGCGGCAAGTTACGGTACCTAAGATTTAAAATTGATTGTATATTTCTTTGGCATTCAATTTTTCCCCTTCCAAATCGTATCTTAATCTTAAGTACCTGCCGATGGAAAATATTGTGTTGGTGTGTATTGTTGTGGAGCCGCTAAAGCACCAACAAACCAAAGCCAAATAAGAGCTTCACGAGAGAAGCTCATGATCGATTTTTTTCGACACTGTAAAACCTTCACAAAAATCAATTGTTTCAAACAAATAGATTCGGCCAGGTTTGAATCGGCTCACAATTTAAAATTTTGTTATGATCGTGATAAAATGTGACTCATGTAGAAAGAAAGGATGGATGGATATGCACCCCCGTTATCATGTATTCACAGTGTAATGAGTACCTGTACACTCACTATCGTATTCGTCGTCATTTGCACGCACACCTACGCAGGAATCAACCCTCAATATTCTGCAAAAAAAATCTTGTTTTTTTTTAATGCGAAAAATGAGGATTCCCCATGTCCATTATTATTCCCAAGATATTCGCAATGTTAGTCTTAAGTGAAGATGCATTGTCCCTCTTCTTCTCTGTATTCGAATGGCAAGGTTATTTCCATTCGGCTGACTGAGATTGTGATTCACTTATTGTATTAGCATTACTGGCTTTACTTGAAAAGAAGAATAAAAAATAAGGCGATATTTAATGTTTCTGAGTAAAGGGTCATTAGGTATACATACCTGTTAGTTTTATGATTTTTTTATGAACAAGAAGCTGCGTTATTCTTGAAAAACTGACCACACAAGAATGAGAATATGAAACTTTGATACCTATTGTCACTTCATTTGATTAATATCATATCTAACTTGTTTCATGAGAGATGAAATGAGATTCCCCAATATTCGTATGCACTTCAATGTGAATTGTGACGTAAGTAGAATATTTTAAATTGTTTTGGGATCATTCATAATTGCATGGAATATTACAAAGTTTCCAATGTACGATATTTAATGTTTTTGAGTAAAGGGTCATTAGGTATACATACCTGTTAGTTTTATGATTTTTTTTATGAACAAGAAGCTGCGTTATTCTTGAAAAACTGACCATACAGGAATAAGAATATGAAACTTTGATACCTATTGTCACTTCACTTGATTAATATCATATCTAACTTGTTTCATGAGAGATGAAATGAGATTCACCATAATTCGTATGCACTTCAATGTGAATTGTGACGTAAGTAGAATATTTTAAATTGTTTTGGGATCATTCATAATTGCATGGAATATTACAAAGTTTCCAATGTTTTTGTTTTCCTGTCCTTTCACATGCCATGTCTTCAGTTACCCCAGTTAGGGTGAATTTACAACGAACAAATATAATTAAAAATGTGATGAAAATGACCCTGAATAATAAATCCGGAATTACCATTTATCCAGCTAAATTAAAAAAATTCTTATCATCACCAAAATATTTTTTTTCTTACTTAATTCTGCATTTTGGCAGTTCGAGACATTTATTCGACATTCATTTCTAACAGTATTGTAAGTTAAAATCAGTACATAGGAATGTATGTATAGTATTTTTACTTAAAGTCGATCTGTAGTACATTTTTATTTTGTAGACCAAAATTATTTTTGGATTGAATTTCATGTTACAAAAAGCAGATTCAATCAATTTTCTAAAATGCTATAATATCTCTTTACATGACTTTACTTTCTATTTACCTTACACTAGGTTGTAGTAGCTCACAGTTTGCATTCAATTCGTTCATAGCCTTATACGATAGTACATTATTCTATTTCACTTCATTTCATACAAAAATAAAATTACCTATTTCATAACTCTCAATCAATCCGAGGAGGAATTATTTCTTCTTACAAACATCCTTACATAAAACAACACAAGAGTACTTAAAAAATAAACAGGATTATTTAAATCAAGGGTTTCTGTAATAATAATAACGAAGTCACTTTCTCAAAAGGAAACCTAAAAAGTAGGAAAATATGGCCAACAAAAAACGGGGTATCCTAACTTACAATCTGTTATTACATCATTTATCCCCTACAATAATTGCATAATGAATTGTTTGCAGTCCAAAAAAATATAAAAAGAACCTAGTTGTTTCACGCGCTGTATTGTAACTGTAATTAGAAGTTGTAGTTGTAATTGTAGTTGTGGCATAAAGTGAGGCGATTCAGTAAAACAAAAAATAATCTACCTAATTTCTCAGTGTTTAAAAAAATACTAAATTTTCAAAAAAGCCTATTCTCCGTGTGGATCAGGCTTTTTCCTAAACAATGATCCTGGTTTTCTTTGTGACTTCAAACGGTATCAAGATCGATGCTGGGGTGGTGGAAGATGGCTCGAGGACTTCCCCAGCGGTTTCGTTGACTTCTTCTGATTCCGTAATGGAACTTGAGACCTGAATGAATGGATTATTTATTTATTTTAATTTTTGAGTTGGATAAAGTTGGTTATTTTGGATTTACCTGAACGACGACTCCCTTATGGTCATCGGTTTGCTCGAGAGCATGATTATTTGCTTCCTCTCCCCCTTCGGACACGGATTCCCTCACTTCTTCCTTGATGTGAGCGGCAGCTGCCAATTGTCCAAGATTCTTTCTTCTGTTCAAAAGTCCATTAAGTCTGGGCTTTGTGTTGGTTTCTGGTGGGGTGGTGGTGACGACAAGCTTTGGGCGGTTCTTCAGGCGACCTACGGAAAATGACACATCGGAAATATTTTTAGCAAATTGCTTTACTTGAATTTGATTGATGAGAAAATATATTTATAGGCATACCTAAAACTCCTCCACCTCCGCGGATTGGCACAACTGACTCTTGGGCTGGTGGGCTTACGGGTTGTTCAACGTTTTCACTTTGAATAGACTGACTTTGTTGGGGTTCATCAGCGTCTTGGGCTTGTACTTCTGGTTGAGTTTCTTCTGGAGCAGCTTCCGTTGTGGTTGATGTTGGTCCACGGAGTCTTCCACCTCCACGAATTCTGACGGGATTGTTTCCACCTCCTGCTCCTGGACGTGGTCTACCTCCGGGAGGGAAGTTGAATCGGTTTCTACCACCTAAATCACACCATTCTTTAATTAATTCCCTACTTTTCAAAAATTAAAGATTTTGAAAAAATTTCACATGCCTCCTGGTGTTACTGGTGCAGCAGTCGTGGTCGCAGCAGGTGTAGATGCGGTATCACCTGAGGTGGGGTTAGTATCCTCCTGAGTTACTGCACTGGTAGAAGCTGGTGCATCAGTTTGAGCCGTTTGAATATGATTTGGGCGACGACGTCCTCCAAAAGCACCTGGTCTCCTTCTAGCACCTGGGGCGGCAGCGGGAGGAGATGGTCTTTCGGATTCTGTTGGCTTTTGTCCTTCAGCAGTAACAGCAGGTTCGGCGGTAGTGGTAGATCCACGGTTGCGGGAAGCAAATCTGTTTCTGGATGGAATTCTTGGCTTTGGAGATTCGGCATTGGTAGATGAAGTTTGTTGGGAACTTTCACCAGCTGGGGCTTCGGTAGTGGATGTCCTCCTTCTTCCGCCTCCGAAACGGCCTCGGGACTATATTTCAAAATAAAAATCACTTTCATTTTCATTCAGAGGGGGATTGTAAAATTTAGTTAGGGTCTTTCAAAAGTAACTATACAGTGGTAGGAGATTCAGTCGTAGTGCTTGATGCAGATCCAGCGCCACCTCCGAGTGGTCTCCTAGTCCTGCCTCCAAATCTTCCTCTTGGTCTTCCAAACTTATCAAGTTGAACAGCTTCGGTGGTGGTTGTTGTGGTGGTGGTAGTTGTGGTGGATGGTTCATCAGACACGGTTTCAACGGAATGTCCTCCAAAAGATGTAACAGTGGTCACCTCTGAGCTAGTGATTGCCTCGGTAGTCACTTCCCCAGAATTGACAAAACCTCCGACAAGTTTTGGTGGGATACCTAAAGCAAAACATTATTTTGTAAAAAATATTTTTCACTTCTTAATTTTCAAAGTTACGTACGTTTCTACGTAAAATTAAGGACTAACTGATCTTACGGCTTGGAGCTCTAGAACTAATTGCCTGTTGGAGTCTGGCAAAAGCTAAAAGATCATTGGCAGATTTGGCACGAACGTGAGCATCCTTTGCCCTTTTATCTTCCAAAGAGTTCAGTTCAGCTGCGGAGACGGTAACTGCTGCTACGACAGGAGCATCAGTTTCACTTGCTGGTGCTGCAACGGTAGTAGTTTGGTGTCCTTGAGTTCTTGGGGGGAATCTGGGTCGGATTGGGAGTGGTCGGGCATGAGCTTCGATGATGGGAGATGCTGCGGGTTGTTGTTCAGGGGCGGTTTCGGCAGCTTCTTGGGGTGGTCTTCGGGATGGAATGCGTCTGTTCAAAAATTACACAATTTCATTTAATTTTTCTTTTAAAAATGCGTTAAAAATCTATGAAGCATATACTTTCACGCTCTAGCGGAGCTTAAGTTTTTGCCGAAAATGATACAGGATGCACCTTAGCAGGTACCTCTGTCGTTTCGAGTTTTTATTTTCTATTTTTTTTCTTTAGACAATTTATCAAAGCTGAATGAAAAATGATCTTGAAACATGAATGAAGAAAGATTTCGACTCGACATTAATTTCTCCTTTAGAACTGCGTGTAATCGCTCATCTTCATGTAATTCAATTACAAGAAAAAATGAAAAGCGAAGAATTGGTCAAGGTAGGTCAGCAAAAAAAGGTGTTAGATCTTGTAACAAGTACTTTTTATTTATTGCTGATGATAAGAGTGCGATTGTTGGTTTTTGGCAGTTACTCAACTTAAACGTGTTATATGAGCTGGAAAGTTGTTTGAAAGTTACCTGTTTGAACCTCTCAGATTTGGTCGATGTACAGCCTGAGCTGGTTTCTCTTCTGTAGCTTGAACAGGCTTTTGTTCAGAATTAGCGGAAGATGGTCGTGGAGTCACACTTCCCCTCAAACGGTGTTGTCCGCGAAGCCTTGGAGAACCTCCGCGAGTGGATGATGGTGCCGGTTCGCTTGAAGCTTCAACAGTGGTCGTTGTGGATGGAACGGGGGTAACGGTGTAAACAGTGGTTTGATGTTGGGGTTGTTCTTGTTCTTGGTGAGGTTGGAGCTGAGACACAGGGACCGATTTCAAAAGGCTAGACTGCTTAAGGATAATTGGAGTGTTGATGGAGTCCTTGTGGGTCTTTGCCAAGGTGGACATGTGGGAAATGTCGAATTCAGAGGTAGTACCGGCGGCTGGGGAAGAGGTCGATGGTTCCCGAGAGGAAACATGAAATACGGGAACAGGAGCACCAGCATTTTCTTCATCTTCCTCGGAAGAAGTCGTGGCAGTTGTCAAGGGTCTTTGAGGTTGACCTCTGGAGAGGACATGGGATTGGACAGCTTCTTCTTGACTAGCCTCGGTTTCAAGTTTGTAGTCGGCAACAGCTTCTTCAAATTTTCCGGGAAGGATTTTGGGGCCTCGGCTTCGGTCGAGTTGGTTGATTGGGTCTGGTGGCAGAAAAGAAAACAGAACGTGAATTGGAATTTCAAGCAGACATAGGTCGATTTGCTCTTTCGTCCATATAATAGCAGAAATTCAACAATACAAAATTATCTTTAAAAAACTTCATTGCATAAATATCAACATGAAATTACCTACGTACACATTTACAAACATTCCTCGGGATTATTATTGAATACATACTTACCACCACTGCTGGGACATTTTTTAGCGAGTTCGTAATTCGCAATCATTTGCATAAGCTCATCATACAAAAACTGAGCGATAGCCTCTTCTTTCGCGTTTGCTTTTCTTGCCGGTTTATTTGCAAATTCCGGATATTTACGTTTCATTTCTTCCACAACTATTTTGGCAACATTTCGCGGATTGATAGCCATTTTAATCAGCAATAACAGGGGAAGCCGGAGAATTTGGTAAGTATTCTTTTACTTTAATGGAAGCAAAATTTTAACTTGTAAGCAAATTAAACTGTTCTGAACTAATTGTAAGTTTGCACGTTCTGTTTGGTTTCAGTGACTATGACTGACCATGATTAATTGCATTGCAGTCATTTCCTGTAATATGCCCTTAGCGTATTTTTAAAGTGCCCGCTTTCCTCTTATCTTTTACTCTTTAATAATCTTTGCTTGTCATTTGAAGGCAACTAAAGCCGAAAGGACATACTGCTTCTGCGAAGCAGTCAAAAACCGGAATGAGTTTCGGTTTCCTGAACGGACAATGGACAAACGAAAAGCAAAGCAAAGCAAGTTCTTGTCAGGAAGGAGGAGGCTTTGAATTAAAAAATGAAATGTTTGAGAAAAATGCTTTTGTAGGTTTTAATTGTAAAAATCTATTTAGCAGTCAACTATGCGCATGCGCATTTGTATGATATGATATGGGGTTTTCACCGTATTACATAAACATTGAATTCAAGAGAAACTTCCTCCAATAAAAAGTTCAAATTGCATCATTGTTTTCAAAAAAATTATATTGGCCAATTCCTTGGGGGTAAACTAATTTTATTGCATTTTATGTAATTCCTCGGCCCAGTGGAGCATTTCATAAGCACTACTCTCATGATGATCATGATCATGATCATTTACCAAAGAGGTGACCATCCTAAAATTGATTTTTGTTTTCATAAAGTAAAACTGCTACCTAAAAGATTTCGTAACCTTCTCGTTTTCGTAACATTTCAAAAAATATTTATGTCGAAAGTAAAATAAATAATTAAAGGTATTGCTTACTCGAATTGGAAAGTTTTTCAGCAGATGAAACACCCTTGTTAATGATAGGCTCATCAGTGGTTCTCGAGGCCAAAGGAGTGCTCTTCTGGATTTCTGGTAGAGGACTGCCGAACTTATCATCATCTCCATCCAAAACGGCGTCATCATCATATTCGAAATCGGCATCGGAGCTCAAAATTGGTGAAAGTGTAGTTGTGCTCGTGGTCGAAGTTGATGAACTGGTCGTAACAGTAGTGGAGCTAGCAGGGACTGAAGAAGAAGATGATCCGGGAGTACTCAAGGTGGTCGTTGATGTTGAAGTTCCTGGAGGGGAAACCTGCTTAACAATGTTCTCCTTATTCTGTTCCACAGCTTTCACTTGGGCTTCTCCGCGCTTCTCTCCACCTCCAGCGCCACCTTCTTCATCATCGTCATAGTAATAGTAAATGTATTCGTATTCATATTCCTTTCCATTCTGGGCGGGACGAACATTCACTCTTGCAGGTTGAGAACTCTCAGCAGTCTGAAGTTTTGTTTGGGAGTTGTCGTGGAATCCGTGGAAAGTGGTGCCGGGACGATGGAACGCATCCGTAACGAGATTTTCTTTCAAATCAGCAGAAGCAATAGCTCTAGCTGAGGAGGATGAAAGCACAACTCGGGGGACGGTTGTAGGAGGGACACGGAATGTTGAAGTGGAGGCAGCAATAGTCGTTGTCTCTGGCACAGCTTCAGTTGTAGTCGAAGTAGAGGTACTAGTCGTAGAAGCGGCAGTTGTGGTGCTGGTACTCGTGGT
>JAHZMX010005053.1:0-30511 GCA_027743895.1 Seira musarum
AAAACATCATGAAGGTTTCCTCATCTATTCTTACCGTCATAAAATTTGCATTAACACGCGTCATCAGTGCAAAATGCGTGTTCGAAAAAGAAACCATTTAATTTAGTTACTTATAGTTAGTGTTTAGCCTGAGAACTATGAGAGAATTATATTATTATTTAGTAGTCGAGTAGCAAAATGGCTATATCATAAGAGGCTTGAGTGAATGAGCATGGCCATTCTCATTTCAAATTTAGCAAAGTACTGCATCACGTCTATAATTATTCATTTACGGAGCTCTCTCGATAGAAAACTTTCTCATTCTTATTCCTAAGCTGATTTTCAGAGAAAATCTCTCCAACTTTGGTAGGATCTAAACTTTCGATAACTTTCTCCGTGTGTGATATCTTCTTTCATTTTGTGGGCATGCAGTGGCTGTCACAAGGCCGCAAGCCTATTTTCTGGGGGAGAAATGATTAAAGCTGAACCCATGCAGCTTCTCTAGTGAGCGGTCAAACGTTTTTGATAAATTGTTGGGATAGTTTGAAATGTCTGACAATGGTCCTAGAGATATGAAAGGGACCATTTTAAAATGCTTATCGAAAAATTGTTTTAAAAAAGACCTTGAGCGTCCCCAGAGCTTTTCTCTATACATAAAAGAAACATTTAAAGGTCATGACATGTTTACAGTATAATACGTTGACTTTACTGTAAACAAAAGTAGTGATGAACAAATACCAATTGTGCTAGACAGCATCAACAGTTGAATCAAAGTTGAAGGGCATAATACTGGGCAGAAAACCAAAAATGAAAGCAACTTTTAGTTAGGAAATATTATGTCTAGCTGTCGACGTATTATAGCCGTCGTCGAAGTGTAAACTCCTTAGTTATTTACGCAATCAATATGAGGTAAATCTGACGGAAGCTAACAATCTTTAAATAAAAAGGTAATAAAAGATGAAGGGAGACCGTATAATATGGATTTGTCGATTTGTCAGAAATGTCAACAAAAACTTTTCAGTTATTTTCATCATAGCAATTCGGATTTGTTTTTACTGAACAGCACTCATAATGGATGGAGAAAGTAAACAGTAATTAAATATCTTGGTTCGAGTAATAAAAGGTGTCAAAATATAAGGTTAAGTCGAAAACGAACAAAAACCCCGTTAAAACAGTTATAAATACGTAGCTGGTGATATACATATATAATTAAACAAGTTCCATAATGACTCAAAGCAGACTAGTTTTTTTTTTGCGTTTTTTTCACCCAAAGGTATGATTTCAAAACTTCATAATTTAATTAATTAAGTAGTTGATACCAACCTAACTAAACCGTTCGAATGAAATGTTCCCATATGAAAAAGTTTAAATCTTGAGTGAACACTATCACAAAAGTTAACCAAAAAAGATTAAAAAAAAACAATTCTCATAAAATTATTAAGTATCAGAGATTAATGGTTAACGTCGTCAGACTCACGGACAGACAGAGAAAAACCAGCAATACTCGCTGCATTGGTTCAGCTGGTAATAATAAAGTATAATTGGTAGAACTTGGGTTTTCTCTTCTCTATCAACTTTCAGCAGATTCCATTATTCTTTCCGTAGTGCAGACATATAATTCGATCATTTGTAGGCATTCATTTCGAACGTTGTTATTTGAAAAAAACGACTTTCTTTGCCTTAATTATAAACCGTCTATCTTGTAGGAATATGGATTCAAGTTATGTTAGTTCAATCTATGGGGTGATAGGGGAGACGAGAACGATAATTATTAACGTAGTAGTATTTAATTAGCCTACTGTACCCGAAAGATGAAAATCCTGTGAAAGCAAAATTACAACGAAAGGCATAATTTCATTTCTGTAAATGAAGTTAACTTCACGCACATTAGATCGATGGTGATCCTAGATTATACAGATTGACGCTGAATAATTACATACACGATTACTAGATTGCTGAAAGGTGACGGTGATGAAAGCTATTCTATCATGCACTACTGTATTCATGTTAACCCAGGGTAAGAGTTGTTCCATTGCATTGCTTCATATTAGCGAATAGTGAAAAGCATAGCACACAACACATAATGAAGTGAAATACATAGAAAAAGTGTAGACGTTGAATTGAAGTACCAATGCCTCGAATAATAGATAGTTACATAAAAGTAAAAGCAATCGTAATTCTCATTCTCAATCGGCCAATCAATGTGTAATCATTCGATTCATTACTATTGGTTGATTTATGTGTCGCTCTTATAATCATACCCCAATCTAGAAAATCCCACTTTCTGCATTTGTATTTTATACTTCGATCTCTCGACATTTTGTACTTTGCAGCCACATCCACAAAAGTGGAAAGACCGAACAAATCGAAACAATCGAATTTCTTCTAAAAAAAATTGACTAATGGAGGTTGTGTTATCAACCCAGCCAAAAGTAAATGAAGGTTACATGGGAATTAATACATGGGATACGTTGTGTGACTGCTAATTGCTATTTACTATTTGCTGTTGCTATGCTGAGTTTACTACTAAATAGTAACTACCATACCACTACGATAGTGAAGCCAGAGTCGAGTCCTCCTGTCCTCCTGGCGGCTCTGTCTCACTCGGCTCATTTCACTGTGTCTGCCATGTGTTAAGATAACGTTAATCTCGCTAATGTTTGATTTTCAGACAGGCAGAGCGCAGAGAGGCAGAGGCACACTGCACCGCACCGAACCGTATACAACTAAATAAAACATTAATTCCCATGCGCATGTTTTTCCAAGTCTCCATCTCGAGATTTCCTACTTCTTCTCAGAGCAGCGATGCGCGATGACATAAATAGCGTGACACACAGCATCAATTCGTTAGTCGCCATTTTGATTTTGTCAGGACGACGACGAGAACTCTCCACAACTACACCAAATTATTTTTTACCAACTTCAAGTGATTTTCGGAATGATACATAGAATTTACATCGCCGAAATTGTGTAGATTTATTTAATTTTATCAATCGAAGCCGTACGTTACGTAATACATATATATTTATTCGCCGACCGGATGCCTTTGCGAATGAAAACAAGGAATGAGGTAGCAGCTGATCAGCTTCCTTTGAAATTATTCGTACTCGGGCGATTTGGTCGTAGAGCCAGAGGTGAAGGAGCGATTGTGAATCCTTGGAGTGATTGGTACTTAGCTCAGTGTGGAGAAGGCTTGAAGATGTAAGAATCATTTGACATATTAGTTAATTTATTTTTTTAAATTTTGCCAGTCATTTGTTTCAGCAAGGATTTTTTTTTAGAATTCAGAGAAACATGGCATCATTTGAGAAGACGTATCATGCATCGATGGACATGCACTTGGTAAGCCTCCCATCTACGGACTTAATCAAGGAGATCCTGTGCTGCGTGGTTTGCAGTCAGATTCCCGATCCCAGAAACTTCATGGTGTGCCGTGAAAACGGGCATATGATCTGTGGCGTTTGCGTGAAGGCTGAGATAAAAGATGGAGCTTTGAAAGACTCGTGCTGCTCACTGAATAATTTGACAAAGGGTCATCCGGCTATCCTGGAGCAATTATTGGATGACGCTACGTGGCGATGTGACAACTGGGAGAAAGGCTGTCCATCCCAATTCAATGGAACTGAGTGGGCTAACCACATGCGTGCCTGTAGTTTCAAGTAAGATAAACTTACGGACTGACAGAATGTATCAACGATTCTAACTCCTTTACAATTTTAATTTAATGTATTTTTTATTCCAGTGGCATTTGGCATTGTTACTTCCACAACTGTACCAACGTTTACGCATCTATCCAACAAATGATAGATCATTACACAGTGGTTCACCAGGCTACAATTTTTGATCCTATTCAAAAAGACAAGACTTTTGTACTCCCGATAAAGCTGGAGTCATTGGAAGAGAAAGATCGTATCCTCGCGTTACTCAAGTTCCAAGGATGCACTTTCATTTATGGTTGTGAACTGAAGGGCGACTTGCTGCATATATGGGTGTGGGAAGTGGACAATCCAATCTTGAAGGCGATGGACGTCGTCAAGTATAGTGTCCGGCTCCAGGTTAGTAATGAGAAACCCACATCGCCAATTTACGTGGGAACAGTTTTGCCGTACAATGAATATCCCCCAGGATGCATTACGGGAGATAAGATACAGTCTACGATGGACAGTCCACAAATGAATGGACACTGCGTTGTCAGTGCAGAGAAATTGAAGCTGTTAAATAAAAAATGCCCGGAAGACACTGTGGTGGTGCTCACCCTCAAAGGGGTGGTGGATGTGTAAAATCAAGATGTTGTTAAGTTCATGTCATTAAATATATCTTTTACTTTTTAGATGTAAGATTGGATTGTTTGTACGAAATTGATAGCATTAAGTTTAATGAATTCACTGTTCTGTCCTAGAATTGTTTTAATTTAGTTATTTAAGAGTAATTAAGCCCCTTGAAATGTTAAATGAATTAACTATATTACGTAATATTTTTATGAGTCCTAATGTGTTTCTTGGTACGTTTCATATTACATAAAGGAGTTTCTATTTATAATATTTTGAGTTCCTCCTTTTTCGATTTCACTCAGGAAATTTGCCATTTTTCAAGTAAGGTCAAGATGTTTCTGAGATGCAGTTATTATATTATGAAACCCAAAATAAGTAGGTAGGTAACTTTCCCATGGCTTAATTCCTCTGACGCTTGAGATGTTGGAATTTACAAGGATACAGATCCACCTCTGATATGCTATGAAATTCTCACTTTAATCCCATGTACCTACTTTCACAACTCTTATGTACTAGTACTATATAAGTAAGCAGTTTTGCTTAATTTAATCATGTAATGTTGTTTCTAAAAACAAACATCACATAATTTAAAGCCGTTGGAGTGATTGAATCTGTTGAATAAAATGTAGCATAATGTTTTCAACAAGATAAGTAAAAAGGAATGGTATACTGTTTATTTATAAAAAAGATGGCTGATTCCGATCCCTTCATGTACTTTACCCACTGAAAAACATTTAGCTTAAAGGAATTCTGTCAAGGAAAGATTTATTTGTTATTTCAACAAAGTATGAAGAACCTTCACTAGTGATACGCAGAATGTACTTTCCTCAGGCTCAAACTTTTCACCATTGCATATTTGCATTATGCATGTGTCCAAAGTTTAATCGTAACAAGTTCATAAGGGGGAGTCCGCAAACCAGTTTGCATTTTTTGCATAACTTTTTCTGTCTTGTATGGATAACTTTTAATGTAAAAAANTGTCAAGGAAAGATTTATTTGTTATTTCAACAAAGTATGAAGAACTTTCACTAGTGATACGCGGAAGGTACTTTCCTCAGGCTCAAACTTTTCACCATTGCATATTTGCATTATGCATGTGTCCAAAGTTTAATAGTAACAAGTTAATAAGGGGGAGTCCGCAAACCAGTTTGCATTTTTTGCATAACTTTTTCTGTCTTGTATGGATAACTTTTAATGTAAAAAAAGTATCTGATTAATTCATCATATTCGAGTTAAGCAGGCCTAAATGAACTGCAGTGATCGTATTTTATGCACCCATTGACTGTAAACTAACAAAATTTGCAATAGCCGGCAATTTCTGGTTTATTGGTAACAAAAATCAAGAATTGAATTGAACCTCTAAAAAATCCATAAAAATTTTGCGTTGATGAATAATTAGGTCGATTTTAAGTCGAGGATTTCATATCTGTAGAGATTTTATGTTGAATTTAAACACATTTTTATATCTAAAAAGGTTTTCACAAACTGAAAAAATACAAACTGGATTCCGGAGAGCTGAAATAGCAGCCTCAACGTGTGACTTTGAATCTGCCAAATTCATGTGAGTTTCGATGCGGTTTCATGTCAGTTTTCTAGGTTTAGTTGGAGGAATTATTGATGAAAATTTCAGTGAAATCCATACGCTACAGAAAAAGTAAAAAATACACAAACTGGTATGCGGACACCCCCTT
Source organism: Seira musarum (assembly GCA_027743895.1). Classification (NCBI taxonomy): domain Eukaryota; kingdom Metazoa; phylum Arthropoda; class Collembola; order Entomobryomorpha; family Entomobryidae; genus Seira; species Seira musarum. Next base: position 5,942 of record JAHZMX010005053.1, read on the forward strand.
AAGGTCTGATATAATACCCTGATTCTTGTTTGGAATATAGCAAAAATTCATTCTTCATTATTGTGTTGTAACTTTTTCCCTACAACAAAATAAATATTAAATCTATGATACTTCAACTGGAAAAGCGCTGATTGCATAAGAACATTTCACAAATATGGTTAGGATGATGATGGTGATATTAGAATTATGCACAGCATTGACTAACTGCATTGCAGGCGACGCGACGTAACGAAATAAGTATTCTCATAGACTCATGGAAGTAACGACAACAAAAAACTGAAAAAGACATATATAGCCAGATTTTGACAAATTCAATTGTTTGCCGTTTAGTGAAAGAAACTCTGCCAAGAGGAAAAATGTGATAAAGTTAGAGTTACAGTTTTCGCACAGAAATCGAGAAATGAAGGTAAAAATAGTTTGCCATTACATATTATTTTGACTTTTATGACTGTATGTATTTGGGTCCCTAGAGAAGTTTTGGAAGAAATATTTCTCGCTCCAACCATCTATATTTTTTAGAAAAACTTTCAACAATAAAAATGAAAGTAGCTAAACCTAAATTCTGTTCCTTTATTTCTGGATACCAAACAAAGCCTCATCAAACTACGCTAAGAGCTATGATATATAATATGCAGGTATATATGTACATAAACTTATATGTCAGTGGAAAGCTCGAAGAGAAATAATGGAAGGTCCATGACGGATTTGATAACTTTTTTTACAAATTACTTTAAAATGAAAACCATTGAAGTTACTTGAACGTTAGTATTTTTGATGGCTCTACGATTTTGCCAAAGTAGGAATTGTACCTGGACTAAACACGTAATACACGCGAAGTCAATACAGCTTATTTAATCTCACATTTTCGAAGAATTTATTTCGATATCTTCTGTTCACTACCTATTTTCGATCCCCTTAGCCCAAAAAGAATGGGATCGCTCGACAGGTTTGGTTGTGTAACATGAACACAACTACAAAATAGGAAAAGGAAAAGCTATTCATAACATATGCCACAGGGCTCAAAAATAAGTTTTGAGAAGAGAACAAGTGGAAAACCATCTCAGGAACTTACAGAATTGATTTAAGTGAAAAGTAAATAAGTACATACGACAACTTGCCAGATTTGAAGTAGATGCGTATCAAAATATTTGCCGGGACTAAAGCATGAAAACATATTTTTGGTAAACATGTATATATATTTCTTCAATTTTCTAATCTGGTTGCCAGTACTCATCTTACAATTTTAATCCAACAATACTTAGTTCACCAGTTTGACAAATGGGGATCAATCTGACACAACACTACTACATATACTCTTGTATACATTTATAAAGTTTACGGAAATCCATTAATGACAATACTTATTTTTGCTCTTCAAAGACTTCCAGAATCAAAAAAGAAGTGAAAAGCTCTAGAATTAAGAGTCGTCAAAATCATTTTAAAAGTGGAAAGTATATGGACTCATTGTAAAAAAAATGTGCCTGAAATTGTGAGCCAAAAGTTACACTTTTTACGTCAAAAGCCCAGGGCCAGGGAAGGCAATTCTGGACAGTGCCAGTCAACACTCTTCAAATCTGGTGACTTTTTGATCTTGTCAGATCCAATATCAAAGGTTTTTTAGATGGTCTCAAGCATTTTTAGTACTGCCAAGTTAAAAGTGAAAATCTGTTTTATTTATGGATTATGGCGTTTTCGAAACTAGTTTCAGTGATTTTTAATTTGGTCATTTGATAAATCTACGCTGCTAGGAGGAAATTAGTAGAACAGACACATTCGTCAAAGGAGTCTATACAAAGAATTAGGTAGTCTTCCTTAAAAACCAATAAATCTTTTATCCATGACGTGATGCAAATGTTAACACAATTCATATAAAGCTGCAAAAATATTGTTCGTTCAACTTAGGATCCTGTGTCTACTCATGTCATGTATCTCTCTTTGTTTCTCATTTCGTAAGAATATATTGCAGGTACCCATTGACGGATTGACGGTACCCATTGGTGTTGACGGAAGCCCCGTCGTAATTTTAAGTAACGGATTTTTTCAAAGGAAGTCCTTCAATATAATGCATTTCGTATAGCTAATTCAATTTGTATAACCGGACATGAAGAAATTGCGAAATTTGCTTTTGCAACGCATGAATGGCTATTGGGGTTTCATTATGTTGCTGGAAGCTATTCTATTTATTGCAAATTGCACGATGAGGATAGATAAGACTTGCAAAATTTGAAAAATATAAGTATAGCTAAGTAATGCCATTGCTGAAATTTGTATCGATATGCCTGTCTAATTGTTCGTCGTGATAGAATCTGTTATTACAGTAATCGTAATTCATGGCCCATTCGACAAAAGGTTGACGACGAAAGGGAAAATAGAAAGTTTTCGTTTAAAAAAATCCACAGCAAAACAATTCTCATTCTGAGACCAATTTATTTTGAAATTGACAAGTGCATAATTGAAGATTGGAAAAAGACATCAAGGCCCGATGTTTGTCTATGTTGCTTGTGGTTTTTTACTTCAGTTTGCAATACTACATGCACAGCTTTATGTTTTATATTCTACTACTGAATCGAAATCCACGGGAAGTTCCTTTCTTATAGTCTACCATACAGTAAACTAATAAATTAAAAAACATTCCATTTCATTTTTTCTCTCGTTTCAGACAATAATGCAGTGGATTTGTATTCAACAACTTCCTGTATGTTTCTGAGTGACAGGTTTAATGTTTAAAGAACGACGAAATGCTAACACTGCATGTGCTTACTCAAAATTGCGTTGTTTTTTTTCTTGTAAAGTCAGGTTGCTTCAGTTCTGCATTTTCTGAGATGTTTTGAGCTCCTCTTCACGAGAGAAAAATATTAATGAGAGGAAGACAAGCCTTCAAAAAAAACTACTAACTCGAATTCGGGTACTTACCCTCTAGCTCATTGACAGTCAGCCCGAGCAGTTCTCAACAGAAAGAAATAAAAAAAATTCTTTAAGACTACCCCTGGAAAATAAGTAAAAAAGTAAAAGTGAGGAAGTGACGAGACAAGAGGCAGCCTTCACTCCTTTAAGTACTATTTCTGAAAATCCGAATTCATGGCATTTTTTGTTGTAATGATGCACGAATCTTATTTAAGTTTATAAGGGTTATTATTTTAAATTGGTAACATCTTGCCTACTCTTAAAATCTGCCCTCTCAAACTCAAAGGACTATAAACGTCTAATCATAGATCTTTTGAGAGCTGATTGTGAAACTACTTCCTACATAGCCTACATTATTACTGCAAATACCCTTTCTCTTTCCTTACTTGTGACTCTAAATAATCTCATTTGTCATTGAAATTTTGTTGGTTCTACTAACCTTAAGTACTCGAGTCCTTAATGTGTCAAACTAAAGAAATTGTAGCCAAAGGTAATCGCATTTGTTTCTTTAATGATTCCTACTAAAATAAAGCCATGAAAGTAGAACTAATACTATTAAAAAGTGAACAAAGAGAACTACAAAATTGTTTACTTCTACGTAAACGTTAAAAGAGAAAGTAAGAGGAAACTTTAAAATGAATTGAGAAAAGTTATTATTGATATTTAGAACAGAGAGACGACGTTAACAAGGAACAAAACTTGTCAACAATGAAATTGCAAATTTCGACATTTTCTCTTTGTTTTGACTACTGCACTATTTTCCAAGAACTACGAAAAGTTTTTAAAAAAATTCAGAACCATTAATATATTTCAATTTTCCATTTTCTTATTTTCTGCTATATTATATCAAGAGCAAAGCTTTGCCTCCATCAATTTAAATATGCACCTTGATTAATAGTTTTTCTTTGATTTTATTTCGACTTTCCTTCAGACAAAGGTTCGTGGTTAAGCTTACTTACAACTGAAAGCTTGCGCACTTACTCGTAGAATAAAGTAAAATAGTCAATTAAAATCATGAGCTTCGTCAAAGAGAAATTTTACTCTTTTCACTTCATTTATCATGTTTTTAATCGTAAAACTGGTCATAGTGATTTTAATTTTATTCATTTTCAAGACTTATGTCTTTGAAAGATAACCTTCTTGGAATTTGAAACTTTGGTCTTTAAGGGCGAACAAATAAAATATACTGGTGAAACCAGGTGGTGCTGTTTTCATTCCATTTAAAAGGTAAGACTACAATACGCTCATCAAACCTTTTGTTGAAGTCATAAACCTCTGTTATATTACTTGACATTTATACTGCTCGAGATAAATTCATATTGTATTGTCAAATCGAGCTCCCAAGCGTAAATAAAATATTGAATTGAAGCTAGAGTAAAACCATACCAGCATACAACATATACATATCCTATGACATTCGTGTGCTTGAGCTTATCTCTCTAATGACGCCAGTAAAAACAATGAAGTTCCAGAATTTTTCTTCCTTGAGGAGTTCTCCATCGCAATCTGACTTTGAATTTAAAGCAGAAGTAGATATATATACCTATGCATGAATTGTTATGAAAGCGTGACTAGTCTTGCTTGAGGATGGCGTTTAATAAAATTCTGTTCGCCTTTTTCTGTTGCGTGCGGGCATATGTTGATTAAAAGAATGGAATTTTTGCTCTATTTTCGCCATTACCATTTACCATGATAAGGGAAATTTTATCTTAAATTTTCTTGTAAGAAAGAATGGTGGAAGTTTTATTTTCTTTCACTGAGATGCCAAGTTTGCTTATAAAAAACTCATGCTTATAAAGTTGACAAAGAAACGTACTTTCATTCATGGATTGAAATAGAAATGGAAATCTAACTATAAACAAGCAAACAGCAACTGAATTTGCAATGAAGTTAACTGAAACATGCCAGCGACAAGACAGTACTTGAGAAAAGGAACTGATTTAACCATTTAAAGTTCGACCAGGTGGATATTAAATATAAAACATTTATTGGCCGGGGAAACGATCGATAGTAAAATCCTGACCTAATTTTTGAACAAAAGTAAAAAATAAGGTGCTTGACAGGGTTAAAAGGCCAAGCAATTTTGTTGAAATTTCCGAGACACACGGATCTTGAACACCTTTCGTTCTTGTAGTTCTCTTCCCCACATCATTTTGCTTCATTTTAGTGTTTAATCCGTCAAGAATGTGATCGATGGCCGACGAATGACGAAAAACTCAATTTTCCACTGTGACATGATTAAACGGCCAAAAGATGTCCTTGGCCTGAACTCATTTATATTATACGTATTGATGAAAAACTATCACTCGAAGAAAGCCTATTTATCCCGCTACAAAACAAGGTATTGGGTGCAAGATTCTGATAAGAAATGAGTTGGTAACATTCCTTTTACTAAAACGCAATTTTAACATGGAGGCTTATGGGAAATGTTAGAGTTCCGAGAATAAATCTGTGATAGTTCAAAAGTGCCTTGCATGTGGCTCATTATTTTCAAACCACAAATAGCCCACATTATGGCAAATTCAACGGTGGGTCAAGCATTTTCGAAACTTTATTTTAAGCCCACTACTGCGCTGTAGAATTTTGTAATTTTTTTCTTCCATTTAAGGCAATGGAAGAAAATTGCAAATCTGTTCCTCTGTAATGTCATTCGCAGTATAAATTTTTTCATGAATCAAATAAGACACCGTTGGATTGGCAATAATGTGGGGTATTTGTTCTCGAAAAATCATGAGCCACATGCAAGGCATGTTTGAACTATCTCAGATTTATTCTCGGAAATCTAACATCTCCCATAAGCCTCCATGTTAAAATTATGTTTTGGTAAAAGGAATGTTACCAACTCATTTCTTATCAGAATCTTGCACCCAATGCCTTGTTTTGTAGCGGGATAAATAGGCTTTCTTCGAGTGATAGTTTTACATCAATACGTATAATATAAATGAGTTCAGACCAAGGACATTTTTTGGCCGTTTAATCATGTCACAGTGGAAAATTGAGTTTTTCGTCATTCGTCGGCCAGCGGTCACATTCTTGATGGATTATACACTAAAATAAAGCAAAATGATGTAGGGAAGAGAACTGCAAGATCGAAAGGTGTTCAAGATCCGTGTATCTCGGAAATTTCAACAAAATTGCTTGGCCTTTTAACCCTGTCAAGCACCTTAGTATGTTCATCTGAAAGATGTGATGTCTTCAATACCTTCAGCTACAACTTGTAATTTCCCCCGCCTGTCTACTTAGGATGTCCGTACGTCAATGCTGGAGAATACTCATATGTATCCTTAATTGATTTGACTGCAGTTGCGGAACAAAAAGTGAAAGCTGAGAACTCCCACGAAGGTTCCCAAATACCAAGATACATGTGCAATTCGAGTATACATGTTCTTGATCAATTTCGAACCTGTGTAGAACTCGCCCACTCTCACTCAATGTAGTTCACTCATGGTCATAATAATTGCGATTTGTTCTGAATAGTTGTTTGTTTTTTTACGTTACGTTTACTCCATTACGGTACTCTTATTGTTATTCTTATACATAATCATACCCACTCTTTTCCATTTTCCCACTTTTCGAATTAATGGGAATGTCGAATGCAAATAAAATTGCTACTGTCGAATTATAACCAAGTTTTATAACAATTGTCGCGCTTTAGTTTTACCACATAGGCATTCTTAATCCGCTCAGGTTACCAATGAAATTAGAATACATTCATGATAAGATACCGAAATTGTGCGAAATTTTAATTTGCAGAAATCACTTTAATGCCCTATGTAATTTCTACTGCCAGAAATTCTTTTAACAAATAATAAGACAGATTTTACAGAGCGTTCATAGAATTACTTAAAATTAATAACAGGACAACGATTCACTGTGGGGCGATTTCGCAAAACACATTTCATTCCAGTTTAAATTGCCCCAACGTATCTGTAGAGCTGTTCTACAGATGCTGGTAACATGAACACCGAACGCATCACAAGAAGAAGAACAGGGTTTAACAACCCGTACCACAGACAGCATTAACTATCATATTGCTTGTCCTCAACAACGAAAAGCTTATCAGCTTGCAAAATCCTTTTCTCGACCTAATAATCTTTTCAATTTGTTCAAATAGATGCTCACACAGAGGACCGCTTTAAATAGAAGAGAAGGCATCATATTTCTTGAATATTTTACAAGGAGTCTGTCTGTTTCTTTGCTAGTGGAAAACATACCCTTCATATCACAGTGTTATAGATGCATAGGTTACTCTTCAATGGGGGCGAGACGTTAGGAAATACTTAAGCCGAATAGTTTAGATTGTATTAAGGGGTTACGTTTTCTTGGAATGAATTCATCCACAGTAATCATAACCGTTGGCGGTGAAACAACATGAATACCGGGCTTTTATCAGATTATCTTTATTACATTGCTGAGCGATCCATAATTTAATTTGTTGGTTTCGACATAACCGTCCGTCCTTCTGTCTGTCCGTAGGATAAAACGGGGGTCGCGTATACATTTTACTTGCTCATTTAAAAGCTTATTAAATGTCATATTTAAGCAAGTTAATTGGCAACAAAAAATCCCTTGCGGAGAGGAAAGTTTATAATTTTTCATGTGGTAACAGACTGCACTTTCATTCTACAAAAGAGATTATAAATTTAGATAGGCAATTAACTCGAATGGAAAATATTTTAGCAATATTCCATAAATCAATGTGCCCATTTATCATTTGTCTAATCCATTCAGCTACGTATCTATAACGGTTTTATAACTGCTTTTTCTTACTTTAAGTTACTATTATCCCATGCCATTGGTGATGTTGCTCGTGTGGTGTATGGTTTTGTTTCTTTGTCATATTACTCGGAATAAGGGGGTAGCTCAAAGCACCATGAAAATATCAAGGAGTAGGCGGTATACATGGAAGGAATTTTAATAATTAATGAAGAGTTATTCCTTCTACCGTATATTTCACTTAAGACATAACGTAGTAATTGAATTAAACTTAAGCCAAGATTGAGTTGGAATATGATGCCATATGAACATTATATGTACTTCTCACTTCTCGCAATCACTAAAACCACTCCATGGTATATCTGCACTGAAAAAAAGGAAAACGAGACGGTGCGGATTGTTCATGACGAATTTATCAATAAAATTCGCGTGTTGTAGAAGCATTGCTCAGCTCAATGATTCTAATTCACAATGCCTAGGTTGAAACTCCAGATTTGAAAATCTTCTTAGATTGCTCAAGCATCCATCCAAAAGGACGTGATATCTGGTGGTAAAGTCTACTATTATTTGTACTTGATCGAAAACATTACTAGTTTTATAGATCCAATATGAATTGAAAAGTTAAAAAACAATCAATGATAATGGACATGGGGGTGGAGCTTGAGATAGATCCATTTGAAACTTTGGGATTAGTAGTTGTTTTGCATTTTATTGGATTGGTTAGACAGAAGAAGTAAGGTCATTGTAATGATTGTAGTAGAGATTCCATTAGAAGATTTTTTCCTGGCAGTTACTGGTTTACGACTTTCCATGATAGTTTTAGTATGATAACATTACCGCTTCAGACACATGCATGCAAAAGCAGAGATGAGGAAGAGGCATCGCCTAGTATTACTTACATGGTGTGTGATGTAAATTCAAAAAGCTTTTACACGGAAAACGTTTCATGCATTTTGAAATAATGATGACAGAAAAATCTGATGTCATAAAATTTTATGCCCTTGTGATGTGCCTCTATCTCACTTTCTAACGCAAATAGAGTGAATCCGCAATCCACTGATGTAAGATTGCTTGTACGGATCATAAAGTATCATGAGATTTAGAACTACCGATGCCAATTTCAAATGGCGAAAGCTCAAGATAAACAAAAACAGTATCTTTACTAAAGAAATAACAGTGCGCATTTTTGGTAAAACGAGTTCCATTGAAAAGCCTCAAGTTCCCTAGCCTGTGATTGCTTTTAAATGTAGTGTACATCAAATTCAAAAAGTTTTCCACTTATGAATTTGAAAAGGTAGCTCTTATTTTATTACTATAATGAATTACCATTATGAAGTTTCGATTCCTAAAAAAATCTGAATAGTTCTTAACGAATCATTCCATTGTTTGCACTACAAAGAGTAAAAAAGTTTTCATTCCCAAACTGAAAACTATGCTTTCATAGCGTTTCCTTAATTTTTTTTGACTCGACAGCATAATGTGTTTACTCAACAATTCCCACATTTCTGTTAAGAAATGACTTTTTCAAGGAAAGTAATTCTCCCAAGTTATTTTCTCTGTTGGGAATTTTTCTATCGTCAGCACATCTTTTCATCCATATTCAAACAGAAAAGATTCATGATTCAAGACAAGATGTATACCCTTGGGCATGAAATGGGGTAACATGCAAACACGATAGACGCATACAATTTTGTTTGAAGTAGCCAAACTCCATAACCACACAAAAATTTACAAAAGAGAATATATACATGACGGTCTGAGTCAACAATTAGTTTAATTAGAGGTAGCAAATGAAAAGGAGGTGATGTAAAATTGATGCCTCTAAACAGAAAAAATTGTGAATCCGAGTTCAGCCACGGACGAATAGAAAAACGTACAAAAATGTTACCAGCCAATAACTTCTTACAACTTTAAATTAGAAGGGAGTTCTATTGAATTCCCTTGCTTAGCTACTTTAGTAAATGCAAACAGATTCTTACTTTTGAAATACCATCACTTTGTTAAATGATCTAGAATTTGTTCTGTAGTATTGCAATAATGATCCAAGTCGTTTCCACGTTTTGTTTAGATATGGCGAAATCTTTTTTTAAGCCAACGGTTTTAGTTTAGAAGGAGGAATTAAACGTGATATTATAATGACGAAATCATATATTATGCTAAAATTATCCAACACAAGCTCCGTAGTGTGCAAAAAAATAATAAAAAGAAGTTTGGAAAATTTATCTGTTTCAAAACAAAGTTGATTTAAATAAAAGTGAAAGAATAAAGTTGCCGTGACAAGTATTTCTGGTTAGAACAGGCATTTAAAAATAATTCTCCAGTGTACGCCTCCTTCTCCATCAGACAGTGAATTAATTGAATTATACGTTTGAAAAGAAGGAGGAAACGAAACACGTGTGATGCCTGAAATTTCTCACATTTTGTCCGACATAAATATTCAACAACGAGGTTTTGCATAGTAGCAAATTAAAAAAATCATTGTTTCCAAGAATCAGTTATTTTGAGTGATGTTAATTGAATGGAGAAGAATGTAGATGCTACACGACGGCAAACATTGAACATGTTCCGTTAAGCCAGGGCTTTCATATTTGTTATCAGAGGCGTGCTGGGATTGGGAAACAAGTGATGCACTTTGTACCTTGGATTATTAAGACGATATTCACGAGTTTCTACCGAAAAAGTTTCCTCAATTCAAAGTTTTGATATTTGACGAAACGCGGCTTAAGTACAATCAGCCAGTGATCAAAATTTAACTTGCCTGTTTTTATTGTCGAGGAGGATGTTTCGAAATTCGTGTATTTGCTGCGGTCCAGTCCGCCCCTATACTCGTTCCCCGATGTGATTATTCAGTCACTTCACTCGATCGGATTATGAGATGAAATAATTGTTTAAAAATTATGGGGCAATCCTATAAAATTAGAGCCAGTGTGTTTACTCACTTGTTTTGTAAAAACATTCTAGAGATTCTGAAAACAGATAAGCGTCTTGAGAAACATTTTGTAAAAAGTGATATAGAAAAACAAATAGGTAGTCACACTTCCATGAGCTTCCTTCACACCCCAACACTTTCCAAAAGTGATTTGGTTTGGCTGGCTTTCAACCCGATACTGAGACACCGAGCTGAAAATTTGGCCAATATATTGGGGCCTGCTTTCATGAAAAACTGACTGTGACCCATCCAAAGAAAGAAAGAAAGCTGAACTAGAAAGTACAGTTCCAGCTGCATTGCACCCTTTTCATTTTGCCAAGAGAAAGCAGAGTTAGGCAACATCGTTTCCGTGGTTTCTACAGAGGCGATACCTATGAAGTCATAATTAAAATATTTCGCAAGGCCTCTAACAAAATGTAGGAGGTTTCATGGGCATACATGAGGGCGAGCTAGAGCTAACTCACATTCGTATACATCCGTATACCTGAAATAAGAGTAAATAGGTATCTTTAGCAATAGGTAGTTTTATTAAAAAATCACTACAACCGCCTCCATTATTATTGAAAAGTTACAATGTACATATAGAGGGATAATGAAATTTATATAGGATGACGGAAATGTGTACATACTACCTGTTTCTAAAGCTTGTGTTGAATTGATAACATATATGGGCAAGGCATATAAATTGTTTGTTATCATTTTGCAATCTTGTAGAAAAAGAAATTTTTTAAAAACTATTTGTTTACATTCAAGAGAGTCGATTCACGTTGCTCCATTACCATATCATTAGTTACTATGAAGCAGTGAACATGACAGAATGGCGTTGGTACTTGGCACAGTAGCTTCACAGGCTTTGCAAAAGCAAAACTAACGATTTAAAAAATGAGTGTTCAAAAAGCATGAGATTTCGCATTTTCCTACGAAAGAATCCTGTTATGAATTCGCATTCGTGCATATCAACAATCAAGCCTATGTATATTTACACTGCATACGGTTGTTGCTACGCACTCCCCACTACGACTACCAGAGACTTCAGCTGGGGCCTTATCGGAGGAGGATTTTGAACTTCACTTCATTATTGTCGACTTCAATCCCCCTCTTTAAGACGTATGGGCACAAGCATAACAACACAACAATGTGCGTGAAGTACTTATGCATGCGCGTTTTGCTCACAGAAGCACTACATCGACTACTTGAATGAGTGTCTGCAGTTTCTACGAAAATGCAGGTGAATTTCCTGTTGAGTAGGAAGGATGATGATGATGATGAAGATTGTGATTGTGATATTAGCGATGCGTTTGCTTGCATACTCTTTGTTATTTTTTTAAAATTAAAGCATTATATGAATTTAAGGGATCTTGAAAGATTTTATACGCACTAATGTCTTATTATACACGGCGCGCGTTATAACGAGTGCGGACTAGACAGACAAACAGTATTTGAAAATGCATGAAGCAATATTATTATTGCTTTTTGCGTTTATTTTGACGTTAATCTTGTTGATGTTGAAGCACGCATCCGCTTTTTTCTTATTCGATAATTTTTCAAAAAACTTTTTCTTTTCATTTCAGTTTGGTTTTATAAGTGCAAATAGATATAGTGTAATACTCTGGGGTTTTTGTGTTTTAATATATACAACCAATTGAGTTTTGTTTTTTTTGGAAATTTTATTTGACCTACTAAAATCGTTTTAATAGTGCTAGTGAGTTTTTGATTCTTTGAGGGGGGAGAGATAATTCCTTTTAAACTTGTGTTAAGTTAAATTTGTCAACGAAGGTTAAGGACTGGTACAATGTGACTACATACTTCAATACCTTAGATATAAAAAGATACTCAGTAGAGCATTTAGTTTGCAATAAAATGGCGCCTTCATTTTACAAAGCTTATTTTGGAATTGGATTAGTGACTCTTGTGATCATCACTACCGTTTCCGGTATGATTATTTATTGCTCTTTTTGTAAATGATTTCTCTTCTTACCATTTCCACTTCATGATGACGGATGACTCTTAATTACAGCCAAAATATCCACACGATGCTATGTGTGTCGCTCAAGAGGAGATTTAGGTGACTGCAAGGATCCTTTCGCGAATAATGCGACATCTATCCAGGAACTTCCTGGAAGACCGGTATCAGTGACGTCATGTCCGTCGGGATGGTGCAGGAAGCAAATGGAGGGTGTCCGAGGACCTGGAGATGGTTCGTTTGGTTTAAAATTTTAGTTTATACTACTATTTATCAATATCCACACTTTTAACATTTCAATATGAAAAATAGATTTTGGGGCAGCAACGGAAAGGGCCTGCCTTCCCCTTTCTCCTCCCGATGGAGAAGAACGATGTGCCGAAGTTACCATTAGAAATAGGGTGACACTTCTCTGCGTCTGTAGAGGTGACCTATGCAATAACGCTCAAAGCTTACTATCACAAAGAAACTATTTAATACTTCCCATAGTAGTATTATTCACATGTATACCGATGCTGTTAGCATTTTAAACGTTAATTAGTTCTTAAATACATTTTACATTTTGTGAGTGTGTAAGTTTTACAATCTTGTGTTATACGACTTTTCCAGTACTCTTTAGTCATTCTTCGATTTACTTGTTTGCAAATCTTCGAAATCTGTTCCTTCAATGTTACGTTCAAAACAACTTTGCCAGTAGTGTAGTAGTTCTTCCCTGAAAACTTGAGTATTTTAACTTTCAGTAAGTAAGTCAACATTTGTACTGAATTTTGTGTGAAATGAATGTAAAAATAAAAGTTCAGATGGATTACCACCAAACCTGCATAATGATTTTTATTAAATTAAAATATTGCATGATATCATACAAAACTCATTTATAAGTAAGGAATTGGCGCATAATCCCAACTTTCGTAGTCACTATCATATTGGCTGGATGAGTTGAGTCGGACCATTTCAACGTCATCATTGTTATTCCCGTCAGCTTCAACTTGGACAGCGACAGAGTTCTTTGGATCTTCAACATTGACCTTTGAATAGATGGCGTCAATGCCTTTCATCAAAACGTGTGAAAACCAGGATGCAACTGCCTCCATAATTGTGCTCAGCAGACAGATAATTGCCAGAATGATTGGATGAGGAAGTTGCTGTGCACGGAGGCTCATCATCAAAACAATATTAATGGCTAGGTTTGAACATCCTGCAAACATGAAGATGTCCATACAATCTTCCAAGCTTCGTGTCCATTTCTGTAAATTGAATAAATAAAACGAAATGATTTTTTTACAAATGAATCATAATTTATTTTAGAAAACACGCTTACGTCGTTTAGAGTCTCCCTTTGAATAATTTTGGTTCCTTGGGAGAAGTTATGCATTGACGATAGAATTGTAAAGAGTAACTCCAACACCCAAAAGCATCTCAGCAGGTAAAGTAGCAGATTATCTTCGACCCAGTCATCTTTCTCCAAACCTTCCGTGCCACTAAAGATGTGATTGTAAAGGCCCAAATTCTCTTCTAAGAACATTGGAAGCGCAGTCGCCATTGGAACGGAAGCAGCCAACACTCGGAGGAACGGGAACAGCTGCAAGTATTAAAAAAAAAGACTATCAGAGTCAGAATAAATTCATATTTAATTTTGGTCTTGCTTGAATTACAAGGTATGCGATGAAAATTCTGGCCTGGAGAAAGTATCGCAGGCTTTCAATACTTGGAGTCTTTTTCGGTTTGCTGTTCTTAATTGCCATTGTTGAGAAATGTTCCACTAATAGTTACCGCAATATGCGAGGAAAAATGAAAATATTCAAAGCAGGACTAAATAAGGACAAATGAATATGAAAATATATAAATTTTAATATCTCGCATAAATTGCAGGAAGTTTGCGTCACTTTACTTAATGCTATTAGAAAGTAAAATACTTATTTATTGTGAATTTATTATAAAAATGAATCGGTTTAAGACCTCGGATTCATTTGATTCCATTGAATTATAGGCTTAACAAAAGCAATTGAATTCATTATTAATGGGAAGTAAGAGTATGAAAACCAATTAGGTAGGTTATAAATCTTTCTGCGATACATGGCCACAACTTCTTATATTCATCGTGGCCTTCTTGTTAAAGACAATGCATGGTTAAATTGGGTAATGTTAAGAATATGCCTATACGAACCAACTGTGGCTGAATTGAATCGAAAATGTTTTTTTTACCGATATTCGGGTATTGTTTTATGGTCCTTTCAATATCTCAATGGCAAAGACAATAAAGCGTCATTTTACCATTGAAAAATCCAAATTTGCTCGAATGTTCTTGGAATTCTTTTGCGGTGACGTTAATATCCTTGGTTTTATTCATGTTTGGTGCTGAAAGAAGGAAGGCATAAATTGCAAGGCTAAAATCAAAGATATGTAAATGATTATGAAACAGAATTTATTGCTCTGTGCATATATTGCGAGTTATCATTACGACAAATTAAATTCGTGAATAACCGAAAAACGGTTCCAAAAGAGTATCATGATGCCCCTAAACGTGATTTTGATGTGTACTATGCTCAACAAATGCGAGAACCCAAAAAATCAAAAAAATTCTTGAACATGACTATTTAATTTAGGGTTTAGAATAATTACTTTTTAATAGTCTCAGCCTTAAAACAATATTAGTGATTTATATTAACTGACATGAACATTAATTGAGAGGTTTGAGGATATGAACACATTTTGCTAAAAAATGAAATCACTTTTAACGTGAGTGTACCGCCCATTGCTGGCTCTTTCTGTTGTTGCATGGAGATATTGCAACGGCTTGACCCAGTCTAATAAGTAAATAGATAAAAACGTACTTATGCAACAAAGGCACATTTTCACATAAAGTTCGACTAATTTATACGTCATACCCTCTAGTTTCCAGGCACATATCCGTTTGCATATTCTGAAGCATGTAGAAGTTACCCTCCGCGGGGATTACTGACCAGTACAGAGTGCTGGATAGTCCAAATGTGTATGACTTAAAATTTAAACAAGAGATTAGGATTTTTTTCCCGAATAAATGGATAGTTTTTATCGATTCATTCATTTAAATTGATGTACATCTTTCTTGACGAGTGGCATTCCTCCACTGGAGTCTACAGACATGGCGATCTTGCTCTGAAGTCCCTCAGAGAGTGGCTTCATCAGATAAGATGTGTAAACAACTGCAAACCAAAATAATTTAAATAGTAAAACAGCTCCCTTTTAAAATTTATGTTCACAATAGCATCAAAGTAGCAGTGACTTACATCCCTTTTGAACCTTCCATTTTTGGCCGGGAACATCTCTCCATATATCAGTTACGATGAATGGACTCCCCCCAACAGCGCTAAGAAACTGTAACATTCAACTTATGAATAAACCTTCACATTATGTAGCAGAGTTTATTGTAACTTTGTGACATACCCCAAGGTCAGCCACGTTTTGGAAAGTGTATGTCCCAAAGTCAATTAAAGCCATTCGCTGTACACAAACTCCGTATTGGGGGGCAGACAGCAGAATAACAGCACCCACTGCTAAAAGGGAAAAATACTTCATGATTGCGATAGAAAGTGAAGTTAAATTTAAAACTCGGTGTTATGCTGTGATGTAGCTTTTGCTCAGCGCTGGAGAGAGATTCAGAGATGAAATGACATCAGAAGGCTTTATATACCCAGGTTGCCAATTTCTTAATTACATTTTAATTAGAGAGGAAATATGAATCATACAATGTTCGTTGCTTCCTGGCCTGGTAGCAGCATTCTTATCATGCGAGCGTGAGTGAGTAATGGCCATCATTGCATAGCATTGTCGAGCCTGATGGACTGGACAGGTTTTTATCGTAGAAAAGATAAAAGAAATGTGTTGCCGTTGTTGCATTTCATATTTTCTTCTTGTTTTGGGGGATTTTCCTTTTTCAAAAATGCATGTTGTTTCTTCATATTTTCTTTAATGTCAGAACGCGTAACAATCCTGTTTTTCGTCTCTCTTATTGTGGTCAAGATTAGTGGATCGTTTTACTTACGGTGAACTGGAAATTTTTAATGAACAGTGAACGAACACGCACTCATGAGAAAGAGTTGAGTTAGTGCATGATGCATTTTATGTTAGACTTTTATAAGGTGAAAAATCAAATCATGCGCTTATATACAAATACGTTAAATCCCTTGTCCTTCGCTAATGTCCGGAAAGTCCCAGAAAACCAGCCGGATATTTTTTATGAATCAACATTCCTTTCTGTAATACTTTGTTAGTTAAGTAAAAGTATACCAGAATCGCAAGGAGAATTTTATACGTGTTTTTTATTAATTAAGTATATGGGCTACAAGTTCAATTATTGTAGAAACTCCCCAATCCCACCGAGGCACATAAAACGTTATAATTATGTTTGCAATAATTGCACACTAATCTTGAAGCAAATCTTGAAGACTGGAAATTCCCTCCTCACAGGTTCATGTAGTCGTTGTACTCTTCATTTTGGGACTGCAGATCCCAAGCGTCTTCCATGCAATCATGATTTTGGCGAAGGCGTTCCATTGCGCTGACAATGAGGCCAGCTTTGTAGGATGCTCCGAGTGCCTTGGAGAAAAATATGAAGGCAAGAAAGTCGACAAATATTCCAAAACCAGTAGCGGTGGCAAGCGGAGCAAGCGAGGTCAAATCCTCAAAGAAAGCAGCCTGAAGAGCAAGTACACCAAAACTGATATAAGAGGTTACAAGATAACGATCCAAATAGTCATCAGCAATATCGCTCCATGCCTGCGCCAGAAAAAGTAGAAACAATTAAACAGTATCAAGAAGCAATAAATTAATTTTTCAGAGGTTCGAGGTTCTTACTGGCTTTTTCATAACAATATTGATCCCATAAGTCACGTTGGATAGGTTTACCATCCCTCCAATGACAAAAGCAACAAGGAGCGTCAATCGGCCGAGAAGTTGCAGGTTTTCTTCGCGATCTAAATTTGGGTCGAGCATTGTCTTATCAGCCATTCTAGCTTTTATCATCGTCGTATAGCTCACCACGGAAGGTATGAGTATACTTAAAAAAGTGAATGCTGTTAGAAGTCGAACGAATGGTAATACCTTCAAAATCATGAAAAATATTTTACATTGATAAGTAGATTAGACCCACTCCAAATATAATCAATTAAAATATACGTACCAGTAAAGCCATTGAAAATCTTGCCGACAAGAACGTTTCTGTAATAATTTTGGGGGTTTGGCGAGTAGCAGTGGATGATGAAGACATTGTACTCCTGTTATATCGTGAAACGTAGGCCGAGTTTTTTAATTAGCTTTAGCTTGGGGTCTGGTCTTTTCACAAGAGAGCTCTTGAGAGATTTTTTTTGTTCTTCAGATGGCAAAATATAACTAACTAAAAATTATCAGAGACAAGAAGAAAATAAAATTACGGGAGTTTCGTAATGGCCAAAGTGAGCGGCATTTATCCTTGGAAGTTTATTACAGTATCTTAAGTACTTAAATACATCCGAAAGAAAATATTTAAAGCAATTAAAAAGACAAAGATAGGTTTCATCCTTATTGGTTTACATGCTTCATACATTCGGAAATGTCAACACTTTTATATATCACCCTATAATAGTCTAATCTGGCCGTCAAATCGATCTTTCAATGATTCTAAATAAATTGCACAATGGAATCACAAGGATAAATAGGATCATGTGACATTAGTAAGACAAAGCTGAAATCTGCTCAACTATCATATCACGTATGCAAAAGTATGTACTTACCTAATATTATGTCGATGATGTCATTTT
The DNA here is from genome assembly GCA_027743895.1 of Seira musarum. NCBI lineage: Eukaryota > Metazoa > Arthropoda > Collembola > Entomobryomorpha > Entomobryidae > Seira > Seira musarum. Next base: position 24,228 of record JAHZMX010005053.1, read on the forward strand.
GGTTAATACCGCGTGATGCCCGAAAAAGGTGTTAAAGCCGAGCGGAAGTCTCTCAAACGGCCATACCGACAAGAATTCATTAACGATAAAATTACAATCACCATCAGCCAAACTTTTACATGGCCCAGTAGAGACAATATATGAAAGGCATTTCCTAATATGTATATTTCCGTTGATCAATTCTAGCATTCCAATTTCATTTTCTCATGCTTATGCACTGCGAAAGCCTTATGTGAACTTATAATTAAGAATGCGTAAAACCGAAAAATTCGGACAAAACATTGTTCTTTATTAAATGAAGAATAATGAATCATATTTTCATGAATGACAGGTTTTCGAATTTCAGAAATTACACTCTAAGCCTATCACCAGCTCGTTCTTTGCAACAAACCAAATCAATTCCATTATTACAAAGGACATAGAACAAGTCCGAATCCAGGCTGAACACCGGAGCCGGGCGACCAGCCGCCACTGAAATTTCCCGAAGCTGATTAACAGGTCTCATCAATCGTACAGTGTAGAGAAATCCAAAGATGTCTAAGAACAATTCCGGGATCAATGTGGCAATGATGAGTGGGAGCTTCAACGAAAAAAAGAATGTAAGAGAGACTCCAATAGCGGAGTAACAAGCCCACATAATGACGTATAGAAAGTGTCTTTCAAGCAACGCCAGAGGCATCTAAATCATGGCATAAAATATTTTCAATAGTTTTTACTTCATAATTTTAATTGTGGATCAATCAGATCCGGAGCTTGAAATGTGATTTACCTGCCACTTTGACATTGAATTCAATTTGTAACCGGCTCGAGCATTGAATGCAGCCAAGGGTAATATCAAAGTCAGATGTAGGAAGATAGCGAAAACTCTATAGTCCACAGGGAACGTAGTTGTGATTCGTACCGTTTTCCAAACGATGTCGTCTGCGGTGACAATATCAATGGTGATGTTAGTTTTACGTGGGTTATTCACAACATGCATGAATAAAACCGTCCCGATCAAAAGCGCGATCCCACAGCGAACTAATGGCAATACCTTGAATTGATATTGATAAGTAAATGACATGAATTATCATGTTGATGCGAAATTAAACTTTGATTTGCTTAAGTTTAGGATGCCCATCTTACAAAGAAAGTCAGACATAACTTGTGCTTAAGAGGATAATCCAAATTATAATCTCGAATGCTTCTATCCAAGGAACGATTTTCACCAAAGAGTAAATCAAAGAACATTTTTGGCTTTGCACGCTATCGACGCTTTGTCACAGGAAATATATTATGTAGTTCACAAGTATATAACTACAGGGGCTGTCGATAAATTAAGATCCGACAGGTCAAACTCCCGATTTTTTTAAGCAGATTTGAGCTGGTGTAAATTCTTCCATGAATATTGCCACGTAACCTCTGCTTCATTTAACTGTCTATTTTTAATTTTATGCTTAATACTTTACTGAAAATTCATTGTAAAATGTGAGGCATTGCCCCGCTTGAAATGTGTTGAATTCTAGGAATGAACAATATCAGTTGAATGTCGTCTAAATGTCAAAGTAAGTATGCCTTGCTTTGGTCGGTGTTTCATGTTGAAAGATTCTATACTTTGCACGTGCGCCTCCAATATGTATTTCAAACGAAACCATAAATTTAGATGTGCCTGTCTAGCTCTTATTTGCGGCATGCATTCATGGAAGGATATCATATGCATTTCAAATCCAACAATGAAGCCAGAAAAAATGTTAACCTGTGAGTAGGTTAGGTTATGTGTTTAAAAAAAGGTCGGGTTCTTTGCAAGTATCAAGTATCCCATTATTTTTTGAATTGTTGTAAGCATGAAAACTTAATTTAGAAACCATTACTAATAAAACTTTGAATGACATGAATAAGATTTTATTTAAATAAATGTAGAACATCATAGTTAGAATTACATTGTTAACATTATTAGAAGAGTTTGAAAACGCACACAATACCAAAAATAACAGTAGTCACAAGTCATAGGCCTGAAAATACTTTGATCTAAAATGCGCTAGTACAGATATATTAAATACATATATATGACGACATTAAGAAGCGATTGAAATCATATAAATTGAATAGCACCGTATTAGTTTAAGGAAACGTGGAAAGTCTATGAGGTCAGCGTTATCATAGTATCAGTTACATAGTTCAATTAGTCTTAATAAGTCAATGGAAAGAACGAAATCATTAACAATGAATGTATATTTCTGTATTTTTATATTTTTTCTGGCTCCTCTATTCTAAATTAAAAACTCAATATTTCGTAAATAATTAATATATAATTTAGAAAGATAACAAAACATTCTGATTGATTTCATTGTTTTTGTACCCAGCCAGCATGACAGTTATTAGGAGTAAGAGGGAATGTAAAAATGTAAATTGTGTTGTTTTTCAAGTACACAGACCGGAAAACTACTCATATTTAAAAGTCCAGTTTTGATAGATCGCTTGGCACACAAAGACATGAATAAACAAACTCAAGAAAATTATAGCTCTTTTCGGTGCAATCAAGAACCAAAGAAAAGATCATTTAATTTCAGTAACTGATCGATGCATGAAATAGGGGGATGAGCACATTCACCATCATAAAGGAAAATGCAATTTGAATTTTAACCTCCTGAACTGTGAGGAATGTCCAACAGTAAAACTCTTTATCTACATATTAATCTAGCATTTAATAGCTACAATTTCGGAATTATATTTTTATCATAACATTTTTTGCGTTCTTGTTTCTCATGTAAGTAATTAATGTGTATATAGTAAAACGTTTATTATATGCAAATGGGGACAGTAATACAATATTATATTGTTTCATGTTTCTATCTAGGTATTTCTTCTCCAGGGCGAATGACATTGCAATAGTATTCAAGAGATAAATTACCTGTCAAGTTTCTACAATACATGAATTTCATTACATCATAGTCATCATATTAATATACATACTAATTTAATATAAGCATATACGCCAGAGTGCACCATTTTAACCATTCCCGAGAGCAGAATTTCATGAAATACTTTCAGTGAGAGACAAAGAAACAAGACATATTATTGTGGTGTTTGTAATTATAGAGACCACACATTTCGGATATTTCGACTTCCTCTATTTTCTCCCTCCTTTAATATGGCATGTCATCGTTTCATTTCACTCATCTTTATACATCCCTATAATGCAGTCGCAGTCAAGATGAATTTGACATGACAGCGAGAAAAAATTTGCATCATACTTTGCCCAGTTATGAGTTTTCGGGTGGCAAAATGTGTGTATATGTGACTTTGGGTATGATTATTGAGTGGAAAAAGTGCACAAGAAGTAAGCTTAAGTTAAATACATAAATATACACCCCATATACTTTAGATATAACAATGCATACATATTTAGAAGGGTATGTCTTATTTTTTTGCTTATGCATACATAATATTATGGTTAGAGTTCCACATTTTTTGCGAGATTTTCATAACCGGAAAAAGTGAAAGCTTAGCCAATTAATATTAAGTACATACGTCGAAGTACGTTATACACAATCTTGCTTTATATTAAAGAGGTAAAATATGTGAGTGTGTGTGCTCATGAATGATGATTGCTGCATTTTGTTGCCTTTTCATGCATAGTTAGGTAACCATGTTTCTTGTACAATTTCCGTGCTGCTTCACATGCAACTTTTTGAGAACTCCTGTTCAATGAATTCATACCTATATTGTACTTATTTAACATTCCGTTCTATAAAACACCTTTTCAAAACTTTCTCTGCTCCGAATTTTTTTTTATCCCATCCAAACTCGGATGGAATTCACGGTGGTGGCGGCGGCGGTGATGTTGCAGCTATAACACGTTCCTATGAGCCTACCAACCTACCTAAGTAAGTAACTTGCTCATTGTAAAAATGAAGAAGGTTTTTATTTACAGCAGGCAGGCAGGGTGTTGGAAGTTCATTTCCTAGCGCTTTCTTTCTTTCAAGGAAGTTCAAGCTCAGGTTTATGCTGGAGTACCCGAAAAGCACTTTCTTAAATTAGAAGACTTACACAACGTACACATTCATTTTTTTCTTGTGTTTACTGTGGTAGTGGTGGCGGTGGTAAGTGGCAAGTGGTGAGGTGAGTACGAGAGAAAGCATTGACAAGGAAAGAAGACAAGTTGTTTGCACACACGACGACGACAACGACGATGACGAGGTAATAAAAATCAGGGCTCATTAAATGTATGAATCAGAATGGAATGAAAACGAGCAATTTTAAAACTGCAGCAATGTACCTGGAAAAGGGGAAATATGTGTTCGTATAGTGATGATGATGATGATAATGATGATGTAATTGTGTTTGTAGTGTACTCATCCATTAGATTTGAGTGAAGTCATGATTGTATGTATATCTTATCATCTCCCGCAATAAATACTTTTGAAGCGTCTCCAAATCTGATTTTTATTACGCTTTGTTTGCTTTTCACGATGGTAATAATGGTGAAGCAAGTGATTTTAAAAGGATTTTTCTCGCATTTCTATTCTACATAGGTAAAACTTCAGCAATACCCTCCACGGATCTGTCATCGTCATCTTAAGGTTCGCCGAGGAGAGCAAGTAGCGCATTCCGGTACTCGCCACTGGTGCCCATCTGGATCTGATGATATAGCGTCTTGTGGTAGATCTTGAGGTACTCGTTTTTGATGGACCCAAGGTCAATCTCACTTCGAGTCACGATTATCCGAATTATAGTGTAGTCGTCAAATCTCAAGCCCCGCATAGCTGACTCCAATTTTTCAGCGTAGTACTGACTCCTGTTTATGGCGCATTTCACTGCGAAATGAAATCGAAAGTTTTAACTCTTTTGTGGCAGACACTCTGAATCCACAATTCTGATGGAAAAGTAAATAAACGGGAGGGGGTAATTTGAATAAATTGTTAAAAGAAAAAGAGTGAACGAGAAAAAGGAAAGCCCCGTAATTTAATCCAAAGTGTATTATTTCCCACAGGAATTGTAAAATGCCAATCAATCCAAATAAAATTGCAAATTGTATGCTTTGTAAATGTTAATTGATCTTTTTTGTTACCGATGGTTAGCATCGCATTTCTCAAGTCTCCGCTGAACTCGGTCGTAATAGCTTCCTCCATACTCTGTCCTGATATTTTCCTGTACTCATCGAAAATGAGTCGTAGCTGAGAGTAAGGCTCGTGCGTCAGGAGTCGCATGAAAATTTTTGTCTCTGTACTCCAAGCATTTGTTTCTGTCGTTATAAGAGAAAGAGAGAAATGGTAATGGCAAAAGACATATAATAACGCCATGTTAGTTCTTAACAGTCATGTCTATTACTACGACATGTGACATACATCACATTACATTAGTCTCGAAAGTAATTCATCCCATGAAATGGCGCCTACGCATACTACATTAAACCATATTTGAAAATTGTCCCTTCCGTCCGGTTGAAGTATAAAGTATCATCGTATGTGGTATTCAAAAACCCAAACCTTGAGGTCCTTTAAAAGAACACTTTTCCACCAGACGATGGTGTACTTATATGAACGATGGGGGCCCTTCAAAAGTGAAACCATTACGTCTGTTCAATATTTCACACGAGTATGTGTCACTCTTGAAAGTAAATAATGAAACCTTGCCAAGAAGAAAGAAAGCAAGACTGGCTTTATACAACAAAAGAAAGCGAAAATTGTGTCGTTTTTTTCACTGCATCATACATAATAATATATTTTTGAAGTGGCAAAAGTCCTAAACTTGTTTCACCCATTTCTTATTGTGTGATACATAAAGTTGTTTACTCGTGAGACTTGTGAGTTCTTCTGGCTTTTTGGAAATGCACATTATGTACATAAGATATGCTTATAGAGAACTTGTTACGAAACGAATAAAGTTCTAACGATAAGTAGTTCTGGACATGCATACAGTTAGGTAATGCAAGAAATATTATGAATGAAAAAAGAACTCGTGGAAAAATAAAATAAAATAGTTGTTTGCTATTTGATAAGGAAAACGGGAGGGAGAGACATTGCATAACAACGAAACGACAGCATTCTAAACTCCGGAGGTGCCGTCAAATTGAGGATGAGTTTTTCTTCGCGACTTACCAGTCAGTCAGTGAGGCTTGGACTCATGATGTTACATATGAAATTCCAGGAATTCCAAAGTGTATAGTGTATCATCAATACAATATCATGGACAAATACTCCGTTTGCCGGTACTTCCATACACTTTCCCATATATCTACTGACTATTGCTAACAGTGCATTATTCATACTAAAGCCGCCTTCGATTTCAAAATTTCTTTTTGC
>JAHZMX010005054.1:0-14344 GCA_027743895.1 Seira musarum
AAACGATTTTTTGATAGAATCAATCTCTTTTGAGCAGCCAACCATCTGCAACTCTGGCCCTACTCCAGTGATGAGAGCACTTAGCATCTTTCCTGCCGCTTGGCGTAAATCAGTAGAATTTAAGGGAACGGTCGTTACAAGTTTAATAACCAATGATAGACTTGGCTCAACGTATGATCGGAACAATGGGCCCCCAGTATCAGCGACAAGTGCTAGGGAATGAAGTGCCCAAACTTGCGTCTCTGGCGAAGAGCTATCCTGAGCTAGGTTTAACAGAATGGAAACGCTCCCGTGTTGATGTCTTGATGAATCCATACCTCCAAGATATTTATGGAGGCATCCGAGTGCTAAGCTATGACCCGTCCTGTTGCTCACATCTCTTGACGTTTTCAACTTATCTGCACAAAACTGTGCCGTTTCTGTTGTGAATCTGGGATCTGCTACAGCTTGAGCAATACGTCCCATCACTTCTGCAGCTGCACATCTAATGATCCCACTTTGATGACTGAGGGAGCTACTTACTAATTGTTGCGATATCAACTTTAATTCTTCTACTCCATTTGACTTTTGTGCTGAAGCGGAAGAAGATCCAGGGGGAGGAGGAATGGCTTCCCCAACAGGACTGAGAATTCCAAGCATTGACGAAGATGGCAGGCTCAATGATGAATTTTTACTGCGTCGAATGCACCTCATAGCCATCAATACCCCGCAAAAAATATTCACTAGTACGGCTTCCTTCCTGGCGTATTTCGTAACTTTGAGGCATTCCACAAAGTGGTCGATTAGCTGTGTGCGATGTTTCGAAGATATGTGCGGATATAGAAGACCAAATAATTCGATTGCGGAGTCGATAACAGCTACACCAAGTGGATATGGAAGGGGCACTGAAGAACCCTGCAAAACATAATGATCATTCATAAAAGTTATTTGATGTTTATCCCTCAGAAAAGGTAATTTCATTACATATTTAAAGCTTATAAATGAATCAATGATTTTATTAACCTCCGGGAGCTGATGGTACAAACTGCACGGGTCATGTTCGATAGCCCCTGAGCCGGCTGCGCCAGTAGGTTGAAGCTAAAATAAATTTATAATTGCATTAAAATTTAAATCCAATCGGGAAATAAAGCAAAGTAAAGAACAAAAACCTCCTCATAACAAAAGCAAGACAAAAAAAGATTTAAAAAGGGACATTTTCATTTAGAACGAATGTGAAACTGTAAAGGAGCGACATAGCCGAAGGCTAAAATAAATGTAAAACATTTTTTCCTGAAACATTTCCAGAAAACGTTCCCTCTGTCAGCTAAAGAAGAATTTGAAATCTTAATAAAAAACTAAAATAAAACACATTAATGTTTTTGTGTTACGCAATAAAGTGCTGACTAAAAATGAAATGATAATGTAGATTCTGATTTTGCAAATCTTACAAAACAAAAGAAAACCAGAATCGTGATTAAATTAACAGCTATTTATATATATACAGAACTACAAATTGCTCTACGCTACTGTTTAAAGTCTAATAAAGTTAAAATTGAAACCTGGTTGGTCTGCAAATAGTAGAAAGTAGAAATGGCGGTGATGGGATTTGGGTGAAGTGACGTTAAATTGGTAATCGGATTGAATGTGAGTAGAGTAGAAGTGACATGGCCGTTACATATTTTTTAAATCAGATAAGTTTGTTTTTGGAGAAAGTCGATTTTGCAGTGAAGGTATTTTATGAGAGAGTCACAGAATTTACACAGACGAGTAGAGATAAGAGAAAAAAGACAAAGATTTTTACAGATTAGTTGAGTTTACAATGGAGAAAAATCTAAATTACATTAGTACCACTAGGGCAAGATTAAGTTCTATCATTGGAATAGCTGAAATGAAAAATATTAAACAAATCATTTCCATTGATAAAGTATTATCCCCACTGGAATTAGTACCTGATCTTCGATGGATACGTGGTCACTGACCAAAGAGTTGAAAATTGCGTTGGACTGACAGACTCTAGTGAAGAGGGACGTGGTCGTGTTTGCAACGTTGTCGTTCAAGGTTAGTTCCCAGATAACAAACCGAAGCATGTGCGTATACGAGCCTACAAAGAAATTAAAACATCAAATGAAATCTGAAACATTATGAATGAATATTAAAAGGGATGGGGAGTTTCATCATTTCATTAAAATGTAGCTTACGTTCAAAATGAACAGGTTTAATTTGCGTTAAGGTCTGATATAATCTCCATCTGAGGACTAGTTTTCATCGTATCAAAGGCTTGAAGGCAACGTTCAATGCTTTTGTGACATTCAGAAGGGATGGCGACGCAAAGAGAACGTAGCGCCCAGGCGGCACTCAAGCGAGTGGATTGGCATGGATGAATGAGGACGCTGAAGAGACCATTAAGGAGACCGACGCTTTGATCTGATACCAAATGATACATTGTAGTCCCCAATGAAAGGAAAAGTGCGGCGAGTTCTTGCAGCGCGCAAACAAGAAGGTGCTGATTAAATATTGTTTCCTGATTACACTCCTTCGCATTTTCGGGATTAAAGTCGATTGAGTTCATCTGTTTTAGAACGATACCAGAAAGAACTTTTACGACTGAAAACTGCGCTTTCTCGGAGAGCATACGGCCAAAAACTCGTCGCAAAATGAAGTTGACACATTTCCTAGAGTAGACTGCGTCAACATGACTTGTGGCTGCCTTAGGATTGGCAACGAGCTCTAGAACGTGATTGGTCCATGATTCAAGATTCTTTTCAAGCCATGACGGACCAAGTGCTTCCACGAAGGCAACGTAGGCATGGGTGACGCCAACACGAACTTCTCTATTCACTCCTGAAGTTCCTTTTATTATCTCCCCACCTCTTAGGAAACTCGTTGCTCCACGAAGGAAACCCGTCATCAAAATTGAAAGGCACTCCTCCAGCGATACAGGCTTTATTACGTTTTTGGATTGGGCAGATGCTACATTAATGATACCCTTGCCTTTTGGAATAGGGGGTCTTTGAGTGTAGCTAACCACACATCCTAAAAGTTTCGCAATTGCAATCCTCCCATCATAATCGGCACCATCAAGAGCTCGGAAGCAGAGACTCGTGAGAGACTCCAATTCAGTCGTGTAGAGGAATGGCGCTGATATAGTCATTTGCTGAATACACCTCGCCGCCGCCGTCCTAACAGCCATGACCCTATCGGTGAGACAGAGCTTCGCAATTTTGTAAATGTCCTTGTGTACACTTGCACAAGCTGTATCCATTCCACTACAGATCTTCTCAAAGGTTTGAAGTGTCTCTATTCTTGACTGGCTCTCCATATTCTTGAATTGTTTCGCTACTACTTGAACAGTCTCCTCATAAGAGCGACCCATCATTCTCCCAAGTTTCGAATACATTTCCCCAAGGCAACATAGCGCAGCAAGTTTGATAGCGAGGGAAGACGGAGAATCATCTTTCGTTTTCAGGAGATCGTTACATTTATTTACGGTTTCAAAGAGAGTGATAGTGTCCCCGACAACGAAGACCGATGCCATACATCCCGCAACAAGATTTCGAACTGGAGGACCTGGACCATTCTGAATTGTCTGGAGGAGCTGTTCAACTAATTGCTTTTGGCTGGCTTTAAGTTCGATCTGAAATAGTTTATTCAAATGTTTTTAAAACTATCATCCTCTTTAAAAAAAAAACTACAAAACTTTTGTGTCTTACCCGTGATATACACGCCAACACGGATTCGACATGTCGAAGCCACTCCAAAATGAAAATAGGTTTTTGAACATCTGGAAGCTCTTGAAGGGCCTGTTCGTTTAACAAAAGGAATTTCGCCTTCTCCATTTTATTTTTAGAGAATCACACTCGTTCAAAGGAATCCAAAATAATTGAAATCTGCAGTCTTCAAAATTGTAATACTGACAGCATCTCAGATTTCTTCCATTCTTTTGATATAGCTCTTCAATTAGGTCTGAGAGGTCTACTCAGGAGTTTTTCTATTTATTTACTCATTGGAATTATCCTTCCAAGGTGGAATTAATTTCAGGACTGAGCCAAGCCCTCTATTAACTTAAGTTAAATACAGAAACTTTCTCTTCTTTTAGAAACGACTTAACTTTTTAAATTACAGTCGAAGTTGAGATCTTAATTATGCACATACACAGGTTTTGCGAGTCTTGTAATCCTTACTAATGGGCTGCCGTGCATCTACACATTTTTTGATTATGTGGCTCATACTTTTCAACTGACCTAAATATTTTAATTAAAATCGGTACTAAACACTAAACATTTTTGTTTGGGTTTTATATGGCCACATGCAGTGAGTGAGGCAGAGAGTAATGATGTTTATATTTGTGTTCACATCTTCCTGTTTTTTTGTTCAACTTCCATCTCATCTCTTTCACTTTCATTCAGCTCATCAAAGATCATCTTTTTTGGAGATGATGTAGTAGTATATGGAATGGAACACCAACTCACCATCACCATCCAGTCCCAGTGAGGTGGCTGCTGACTTGAATTCGCTGTAAATTAAAGGGCAATTCCAAAAATAAGACCAGACCTCAGTAATATTTTATGGCTCATCTTTCTTCATTCCTTCCATGAGACCATGAATGTTATGATATGATCATGCACTTGTTCTTGTTATTTTTCACTTTTCCAAAAATGATAATGAGCAGGAAGGAAAGAAAACTTTGTGACATGGAAAGGGTTGTTGTACGAAGTTGCAGCAGCTGAAGCTTAGCTGAAATGCAGCAGGCAAGCAGAAAAAAATTATCTTTGCTCGTGGACTGCTTTTGGTCTGAGGAACTGAGTTGAGGAAGATGATGATGAGCTATTAGCGAACAACCACAACTACTGCTGCTGGAGGAAGGCAAGTACGTTTTGAGAAATATCACATCAGGTGTGTACGATATTTTGTATCTTCTCGTGTAAAATTGAGTAAAAATACTGTCTAATTCTGCAGAAGAAGAGAGACATGGACTTTTGCTGATTATAAAAGTGCAATAATTGCATGTGTCATTTGTCCTTACAGTCATATCTTTCTAAACCACACGTCAGCCAAGTCAAACCTGACCAGACCAGACACCGGTAAAGACGAGAAAACTAATATGATTGCAGCAGAACTAGACTGGACTAACCATATTTATTTGAATGAGGAAGTGTCAAGTTGTCCGAGGAAGTGAAGAAACCAAAAACCTTCATTCAGTTTAATCGCCGGTTGAAGAAACGCCAGAAGCGGTTGAAATGGTTATTATTTTAGGATTTGAACAATTGTGTTAAAAACTTGTGCAGCGCGGAAAGTTCTATAAAACGTGGCAAAAATGTCGGGTACCAATATTGGAAAGGGTATTGGGAATCTGATCTTCCTTTGGGTGGTGATGAACTGTCTGGGCCTTTATTACGCTGTGGTAGCCTTGTTCTCTAAAGTGAGTTGTTTGATAAATATAGTTTTTGCGGAAAACGTCGTTAGTCGTTAATTATGATGACTTTAATTTCAGGATAACAGAACAATTCGAACTACTTCAGATGGAAAGAGAAAACGGACTTTGGCTTTCTTCCATCCGTATTGTAATGCCGGTGGTGGAGGAGAACGTGTTCTTTGGGCGGCACTCCGTGCTCTTCAAGAGACTCATCCCGAGCTCCATTATGTAGTTTACACGGGGGATGTTGGAGCAACACCTGAAGACATGTTGGGAAAAGCTAGGAATAACTTTAATATTAATATCGACCCTGCAAATATTGAATTTGTGTACCTCACCAGAAGAGACTGGGTGGAATCTGACCCTTTCCCCTTGTTCACACTTTTGGGACAGTCTTTGGGTTCAGTATATTTAGGATATGAGGCGTTATCATCGTTCAAACCTGATATTTACGTGGACACCATGGGATACGCTTTTACCTTGCCAATCTTTAAGTATTTCGTCGGTTCTCGTGTTGGGGCCTACGTTCATTATCCCACGATCAGTACTGACATGCTTCAAAAAGTCGCTAATCGGACATTTTCCTACAACAATGCAGGCGTCGTCGCAAATAGTGCCTTTCTCTCGAACTGTAAGTTATGCTACTACAAAGCTTTCGCCTGGATCTACTCCTGCGCCGGGAGATGCAGNTCTCGTGTTGGGGCCTACGTTCATTATCCCACGATCAGTACTGACATGCTTCAAAAAGTCGCTAATCGGACATTTTCCTATAACAATGCTGGCGTCGTCGCAAATAGTGCCTTTCTCTCGAACTGTAAGTTATGCTACTACAAAGCTTTCGCCTGGATCTACTCCTGCGCCGGGAGATGCAGTGAAGTTACCATGGTGAACTCATCGTGGACTGAGGGGCACATCAGGAAACTCTGGAAGCCGGCGAATTACCAGGGTAACATGAAATTATTCAAAGTATACCCTCCTTGTGATGTGGAGGAGTTCAAGAAACTAAAGAGGCACGACGAGGACCAAGGCAGTAGGAATATCAACCTAGTGTCCGTGGCGCAATTCAGGCCTGAGAAGGATCACGCTCTCCAGATAAAATCAATGAAGCAACTGAAGAACATTCTTGATCCAAGTTTATGGAAACGCGTAAGATTAGTTCTACTCGGATCAGTGAGAAACGAGGGGGATCGATTACGAGTAGAATCGCTGAAGGAGCTTGCAAAGGAATTAGAGGTGGATGAGAACGTCGTTTTCGAAGTAAACTTTTCATTTCAAACTCTGAAAAACGAATTCGTCAGCGGACTAATTGGGATGCACTCCATGTGGAACGAGCATTTTGGAATCAGTATGTTTCACATTACACTGCAATTGCAACATTCACCTCGTTTTAATTTAAAATCATTTTTCATACATTATTCATTCATTTTGTTTTGTTTAGGCGTCGTTGAATGCATGGCTGCAGGTCTCTTAATGTTAGCTCACAAGTCCGGAGGTCCCCTCATGGATATCGTCGTCGAGTCTCCTGAAAACCAACGCAATGGATTTTTGGCAGAGGCGGAAGAAGAGTACGCGAAAGTAATTAAGAACATTTTGGAAATGTCGCCACAGAAACAGGAAGAAATTAGACAACGGGCCAGGAGCTCCGTCGATAGATTCTCAGATCAAGCATTTTCAAGGAACTTTGTGGAGGCTTTAGAAAATCTGCTCTAAAACACATGTACACCATATAAAAACTTATCTTTCAGTCTTAGATTTCCAAAATTGTACAAAAATCAAGATGTCATTATATTTATTTACTAAAATAACTAAAAATACCTGAAAAATGATAGGGTAAGAAGTAACTAATTTATGTAAATAAGTACTAGTGCTAATGATGGAACACATGTACCTCTTTTTAAATAAAAATAATTTTACATAAATGCCGGAATTGCGAATTATGTAAAAACAAAACGGGAATCAAGGTCAATGCGTGATACCGATTTTTCTCAAGAATACATAGAGGAACAGTAGATACAACGCACTCCTTTCTACTGAATAAAACAAACGTTTCCAAACATAACACTTTACATAATACTGATACATTCCTTGCGTTTATTTAATGATTTTCAGGGGTTATGATGGGAATCAAATGATGAATATCAGTCGCCAAATCATGATCCGAATTCAAATATTTGTTTAATTAAAAATATCATTATTCTTTGAATTTTTCATAGCCTTTAAGTTTACATCGGAATTTTCTTTCATCAGTCTCCTTTTATGAATAAGCAAACATTTTGAATATTATTTCAATTTTTTAACATAATTTTTCGGTTTAATTAAAACCATCTTGAATCCTGACATAGTGGACTTTAATTTTGCATAACGCCTCACCCCCATTATCCCAGCTTCCAGGATATGACGTATTATGAAATCAGCTTATCTTACTCATTTAAACATTTATTTCATCATTTGTGGCGGGATCATTCATGAATCATGATTAAGTTGTCCACATCCGCTTGGCGCGTGGTGCATGATTCAGAAATGAAAACGGTAAATGCATTTATCGCTCCTTGCCCCGCCAGACTAATCTGTATCATTCTAATACTGATAATCGTATTCAAAGTTCGGATTGGTGCCTTCTTCGTCTGAGACCTGAGATAATCATAAAATCATGCAACGTTTTCAATCATTATCATCGAATCGAATATGGTGAAGGTGAATAATAAATTGTAAATTAGAATTTGCAAAAGTAGGAGAGGTAGAAGGTAGTAAACGTTGAAATTGATAGGACTTGGAGCGTGAGAGCGTAGAGAGGGGAGCATTGGCCTAGAAGTACTTAGTACGCGCTTCGCTCCGCTGGCCTTGCCTTGGCATGTTAGCTGCCTGGTCTGGCCTGGCCTGGGCTGTTGCTGTTGCGTTGAGCTGTTTTGTGCTATGTTAAAATGTATTTACGACTTACGACACGAGGAATTATCGAACAGTGCATTTTCTCCTCCTCATCAATATGATCGTTCGTGTCATGCTTAGCATGTTAAAAACGTGCATGCATCTAATGTTTAACATTCATTCCTCTCCTTCCTTTTTCTACTACTTTGAACCCACAACTGACGACACCACCACTGCCACTTTTGCACTACAATAATAATACCAGGCCTTCCTATTACCTCTTTCGGTCAGCAAGTCACATTTGTTCGTACTCGTTCATTCGTGTCGTGTCAATTCAAATCTAATCATTTCGTGTATTCTATCGACTGATTTCTGTTCGAAAGTTAGAAATTAGCGTTAAAGAGCCTTTAATTGCAATTAATATTTGTAACCGCCAAAACTGAAGAGATTGAAGGTGATTTCCATTTAAGCAGCCAAAATTCCCGTTAAAACGCCAAAATCGTAAGTGAAGGGCACACGTCAAATTAATTTAAGTAGTTAATCAGTATAATTGGGATTTTAATTCATTAATACTTTACTCCTTCCAGGTTAATACCTTTTCAACACCACTGGAATAATATTGTACAACTTGGAAGACAAAGGAGGCTGAGAGAGTTTCAAAGGTTCGTTAGAATATTTGGAATGTGAATTCATGATTTTGGCTTCAATTCCATTATTAGTGATTGATTGATGATTCATTTAATTTTGTTTTTGTTTTTAGAATGGGGCATGCTGTGGGATCCGTGGAGAGCATGGATCCGTCCAAGGAAAGTGATGGTGGACTGGGACTTCGTGGATATGAAAATGGTCACGATTGTTTACTTTCTGAAGGAGTTAGAAGCGACTTGGAAGAGACTGATGCAGTTGTCCCAAAGTATGAAGTAATCGGAGAGACAAAGACTAACTCTTTCCAAGAACAAACTCAACAGGTCTATGATGATTCCCGAAATGCTGAAAACGAATTCGCTCTTGAAAAGGTGGAACTGGATTTGCCAAAATCAAATGAAGTAATCAGGGCTGAAGTTAGTATTGAGGATACAGGTGGAGCAGGAGTGGGACGACAAATCATGAAGAAATCAGAAGATGAAAATAAAAACACTCTACCAGCATCGACTTCTCTTAATGGCGACGATAAGGGGTCTCCAGTTGAACATAGTTCGACAGAAAAGTATCCTTTCCTTGAACTTTCATTCAACGATATGACTCAACCACCACATATCGAAGACCAGATCGCCGTAGATATCATGACACTCATCGATAGGAAGTCATTTATATTGTTTGAAAAGTTGCAGAAACTTTTAGATATACAGAAGAAATCTGTCAATTCAGTATTGGACGCAAGAAATGGAGTAATCAAGCTCGATAATAAATTTGGATTGAAGGCATTCCTGGTGGCTATAGGAAAGCACAAACCCCAAAAGCCCCCAGCTCAGGAAAGAAAGATAATGAAAGCGAAGAAGAACAAGTCCCGGCAAAACAAGTCTATGGAAGCTTCTGACCCCACTCCATCCACGTCTACCTCACCTGTTGCGGGGACTAAGAAACACAGTCCAAGGAAGGAATTTCATTCATCATATCAGACACATTTTGACATTTTTGAAGACAATGATACCAAAGAAAGACAAAGTTCGCTGAATAAATCTCCTTCGCCAACGCGTGTGAAATCTTCATCTTCGAGGCGATCCATTCTGCCTCCAAAGCGATACTCGGAAGACGAAGTCATTCTGTTGGATAATGAGCCAAACAACGCGGGTAAGCGACCAAGAAAGTCTAAATTGAGACCTAACACGTTTGAAATTGGAATGTTACCCCCGAAGTACCCCAAGCAAAGTGAAAGTTCCCCGAGTTCAGCGTCTTCTGCAAAATCCAAAAGAAAGGAAGACAACCAAATTGAGCCAAGCACTGTTGAGGAAGATGCAGAACAAGCGCTTGGGTTGAATTCTATGATGGAGCTTGACACGATGGCATATGATGGTGAAAATTCGATACATGCCATTAGAGAGGTCGAAGGGGAGTCGTTATTTCAGATCTCTGCACTTTTCCAGTCTCAGGATTTTCAAATGCAAATGATGAAGAATCAGCATCAAGCACTCCCACTAGCAAAGGGTCATGTTCAAATGGACCAACACAAAACTGAAGAAGAAATAGAAGTTTTTGTAAACGATGACCATATTTCCTCTGCACCTGAAGATGGTTACACTATCCAGTGCACAAAATGTTTATGTGTTTTTCAACTCATGGGAGTTTATTCAGAAAGCCCTGACAAGTGGGTTGACTTCGTCTGTCAGGTAAGTTTGAATTAAATAAACAGCGACAAATTTAAGTTAGCATTTCTTCGATGGTTTGAAAGGTAATACTAGGTAATTTCAACTGTTTTATAGGAGTGTTCATCATATGCAGAAAAAACGGTTCCACAACTGAAGCCGATAAAAAAGCCGAATCCAAAAGACTTTCTAAGAGACTATCGCAGTGAAACCATTCACCAGTCACATTTGCAAAAGAACATGATAGATGAAGAGCAGTTAGTGATGCCACCTCCACCAGCCCCACCTGTATGGGCAACGCCACGATCATCTAAGGGCCGTCCTAGAGGTTCTGGCCGAAGACCAGGACGACCAAGTCCTTTGCGCATGCCAACTTCTCAACAGGAAGAACTTGAGCTGGGGTTAGGTGTGCGTCTACCCCCACAAACAACCCTGACGAGAGTCACAAAATCTGAAGGAAGTGAACAGCAATCACAACCGCAATCACAGCAGCCAGGGCCATTTGTATCATTAGCGGTGTTAAATCGAGCTCGTGAACAACTGGAAAAACAGGGTTACAAAGTTAGGACTGTACAACGTCGTGTTTCAACAGAGGAATCAGGGGCCAATCAAAATCGAAATTCCATTCCATTTCCATCATATCCTGTAGAAGTTCCGGGATATCCTCCTATGAATGTGAAGCGACCTGGCAGTAGTACTTTTGTCTTTCCGCCTATTATTCAGAATAATGGAGTGCCATTCCCAAAGTTGCCAAAACTTCGGAAAACTGCCGCCAAAACTACGTCCATTCTGGATACCCCTAGAATTACTCTTGTGCCAAAAGACTCAAAGCGAAAGCATGGATCCTCCTCTCACCATAAATTAATAAAGGGACACAATTTCAACACTGCAATGAGTTCCAAACCCATTGAGATTCCTGTTTTGTCCGGAGAAACGTTCGCGACACAGCAGCAGCAGCAATTCTCACAAATTCAATTTCATCCTCAAATTGCTTTTTCTAACGGGATGATAAGTATGCAGCCGACTGCAGGACACCGAAGTCATTCCAAGTCTATCATGAACCCCAATCCTTCGACATTTTTGCCTCCGGTTTCATCTCATTCCAACAGTCCCCCGCTAAATCTTTCCACTTCACGACTTCGTAAGCAACAACACAATTCCCCATTGCCAGGAGTTCCTAATGTTGGAAATGGAAGCGAGGATCCATTGAAGTTCACAAGGCTGATACAACAATTGAAATCGGTATCCTCAAAAAAGCAGAATGTGAGTCTCAAACGGGAAGGAGGACAGATGTATGTTCTACCCATGATACCAAAACCACCTACTTTAACATCCGTGCCCTTTCAACCTCTTCGTTCACCCAGCACTAATCCAGCTTTCTCCTCTCCAGTAAACTTCAATGCGGATACTTTAATCATGACTATTCCTTCGGAAAATAAATCGCTCGTTCAAAATTTTCTAAAAAATAACGGAGGGAAAATTCAGTTCAGAATGGACGAGTAATTTTGCTGGTAGTGTTTTACATTGTTGTTCATAATAATTGCCCCCCGCATTTATTTTTTCTAACCTGGCAAGACTTTTGTACTACTTATCTACTTTACGGAATTAACGAAAATGGATGTTAAAGTATTCGTACTTTTGAAGTACAGATTAAGGATTACCTATGTATACAATCAATGAATTACTTTTTGTTGTAATAAGTCATGAGGATGTAGATGTCTCATCTTTTGTTTTTATACTTTTCTATTTTTGTGAAATGTATTGACATAAAATACATTAGTTTAGTACCATATTTGTAAACCGTAAATTAATATTATGTAACGAAGTATTTATGCATATTACCTGATACGCTTAATCACCTGCAAAAAAAAAGATGTATTTTTCATGAATTCTGTAGAGTTTAAACTGTACAGTAGGAAATGTAAATTACGTTTGACATGTATGTTTAAAATGTATTTATGTAACAAGGTGGATTATTATTTACTGGAATAATAAAATTTATGAAAAATTATGATGATTATGTGAATGTCTTCATTAATTTTTCTTCATACAGTAAAAATTGCTACATTCGCGACAGCAGCAGAAGAACATTTAAAGCTGAATTGTGTTGACTTAGGTAAAACTCACCGATAATGATAATTCTCGAAATTTCGACAACGCAATATAACTTTCAAAATAATTAATTAATGTTTTCCAAACCATCGTCAATCCTCTCTCCTCATCCGCGCCCACCACTTCAGTTTGTTTGATCCTCCTCATTCGTTTCAGCATATTATGAGCTCGGCTCGTTGCATTTCTAGAGTGGCACGCTCCACCGTGTAAAATAAACACTGAAGAGATTAGATAAGCCTAACGCTCATTATTTAAAACTAAACTGCACAACAGCCAATTGCTTAGGCACCTTATTGATTCTTCCTCGCTCGCACTCAACAAAACAATACATTAAAGTTTTTAGGAAATGCCCATACAAAAATTGCCAACACCAACTACCATTTTAATTGCGAATGAAGTTGAAGCTTATGACGACGACGATGATGATGATCTTTAGGGTCTGATTAGATGTACACCCAATCAACTTGTTACGTGTAAGATGCCAATCAAAAATCAAAGAATGCACCTTGCACAAAAGGTTATGCATGACTGGAATGAAAAATCTTGATAAGTCACTGGCACTACCACCACTACCTTTTTAATTTGCTTTACATTTACATTTTACATGATAGGAGCATGCAAAATACTCATCTCAACTTCTCATCTTTCTGTCTAGCTAAATGGAGGCAATGAAACATGCTGTATGTACAAATGGAAAATGTGAGTAATTAATTTAATCACGCAACTCCAATTAAATCGTAAAGATTACATTCCTACAATCTGATCATTTAACGTAGACGTACGTAGCTCGAACAATCGTCCTAAAAGCACGTG
Source organism: Seira musarum (assembly GCA_027743895.1). NCBI lineage: Eukaryota > Metazoa > Arthropoda > Collembola > Entomobryomorpha > Entomobryidae > Seira > Seira musarum. Next base: position 13,486 of record JAHZMX010005054.1, read on the forward strand.
GTGTGGGATGCTGTGATATCTGTTGGACTGTCGGTAAGGAAATCGACCGGATAATAATAATTCCTTCGCTAAGCCGCGAATGAGTAGGTGCTTTAATTTTAAGGGCCTCCGTTTTTTTGGCATTTTTATGACTTCAATTTTAGCGAAATATCTGTCTATTGAAATCTAATTCTCATTCACGTAATACCTAAAATTGAGGCTGCAAATCGCGGTAGTGCATTTTTACTTGCATTTCAGATCATAAATTTTAACCACACCAGAACTGCTTTGGTCTCTGGCCTACCACCACCTATCAATAGAATATAATACCTCCATAATTATTTATGCGTCAATGCACCACAAGTTCCCATAACTGAAGTTTTAAGCTCTGAGCTCTGCTCAAAACTATTAGGATTTACCTATGCATACTTATTACATTCCGGCTAAACTAATCCACGCACTTCTATCAAAATTTTAGCCTCTTATTTTGCAAAATAGATTTTGCATTTTGACTTGGCCTGGGTTGAATTGAGAAGTTCTTCTTGATAAATTGATAATCATCAAGTATGGTCATACCTACGTAAGAAATTTTAATTAAAAAATTGAGAAAAGTTCACAGTTTTTTGTGCGATGATTAAAATCTTGATAAATATCAGATAATTTTCCTTGGATTAGGGATTATAGTGATTGCTTGACTATTTTCATTGACTAATTAACACCGCAATCAGGTCCGCACAAGCAAAAAATGGTACTAACTACGCATTACTGCAATTGGGGTAAGATAAGACCCTGGCTTATCTGGAGATCAATGCAGAATGTTTTGCTTATCTTTTGCTTATTTTAAGAATTGCTAAGCAACTTTTTAAGTAAATTTTTTAAG
>JAHZMX010005055.1:0-15193 GCA_027743895.1 Seira musarum
GTGGAAGCTTTGAATTTCTAAAGCGAATAGGAGCATTGAAGAAAGTGGAAGTTGCAATCGGAATACCAGCACGTGCGATTCCAGAAGTACAACAAATTTGCAGCAGGCCAGGAATAGACTTATGGGCTTATCCAAGGAGCATAAGTTTGCGTGGACTTGACATAAAGTATTTTTCGGTCGATATATTGCTCTACCACTACACCAGTCTGACATCCTTAAAGCAAATATTACGCAGCGGTTATATACACATGTCACTAGACAGTAAGAGGGCACATTTTGGGCCTGGGGTTTATCTTACAGGAGTACCTCCTTCTGAAGGGAAACACAAAATAGCAGTTAACAACTGGAACCAAGATCTTCTACAGAATCCTGCATTGCACGAAAAAACGGAAGTAGCAATTGAAATACCACTGTCAAGTTTTCCTAATGCTTTTCGAATGCGCGATAAAAGGGGGAAAGATATTTGGCTTTATCCAAATCATATTCCGTTTTCGTATTTAAAATACTATATAGTAGTGACAATTTAGTCAATATCTCATTTGTAATATAAAATTATTACTTTATTGACATTTCATGAGACTTAAAGCAATTAAAATTTTTTTAAGGTAAATACGTCTTACTTTATAATTGACCAAGTCGCATATTTAATACAAGAATAAAGACTTTATGAATAACAAGTATCAAATTCATAGTACATTGCACAATACCATTGGCAATATCAATAGCATAACGCGCTTTCACATTCCGATAGACTCCAATTCTGTAACCAATTTCAGGACAAGATTTCAACCACATTTTATCCATCCTTCGCCGTACATATTGTTTCCAAAAACTAGTGAATATCTTCCCATTTCTATTGGGAACATCAGCAAGTTCAATAATAAGAAAATTGATCGTGATCGTTGATATTGCTATTACAGCGCATGCTACAACTTCAATAATCCTTAGCTCATCATACATCATCAGAGTAGCGTAGGAAGTACAACCACCAAGAATGATGCCAACCCCTACCAGGTTTTGCAGGTACCACGCCGTAATTGAGATTGAAATTGTCACTAGTATTTGCACTAACCGGAATTTGCGAAAACAAGTGAAGAATCTTAGGTTTCCGTAAGCACAAGAAACCAACTTAGGCTGTGAGGCTGTCTGAAAAAGAAATGGTTTGTTGTTCTCCGAAGTTGGGTAAAGTTTATAGCTTAGTTTTTGAATACCTTCGATAACAATTGTAATGTACAGGAATGCCGAGAGCATGATCCCAGCACCGTAGGTTACAACGGTTATGTACAAAATACTAATCACAATCAACACAACATATTCTTTAAAGGTAGTGTTGAGGATCAACTCTTATTGTTTCCCTGACAAAGATTTGAAACGGATCGTACTGCACTTAGAAAGGAAGAAGAGAAAGTAGAGTTGGATATGCAATGAAACTAACTGAAAATGCATACATGAATAGTTCGACGTAACTAGGTCTCAATTTAAAGGTGATTCTAACGGGGATAATTTGAAATCTTTGTGATAAAATGTACATGATGGACGCTTTGTGAGTTGTCATCATATCATAGAAGGGTAGCATGATAACACAAACACAAGCAACCAGTCCATTCACAATCAGTTGTTCTGATTTGTTGGGGAGATAGATACTCCAATTTTTAATAAGATACGCAACTCTTTGGGTTGAGGTAAGAAGTAAAATTGTTATAAGTAGAAGTTTGAAGCGTCTAAAACTTGTTCGGAACGGTTTGTAAAAACGAGGATTTTCTTGCACTTCACAATCCAAAACATTAATTTTGTACGGAAGTGGAGTAAGGAAGTCTAAATAGGGTAGGACACAAATTGCTGCTTCACATATACCCATTTTAATTTACATTTAAGTTGTAATTGTTTCTTTCAAATAAGTAAATGTTGCTTACTACGCCTTTTAAATTCTGGGATGAACTATTTTTTAAAGTCAAAGTCTGGAAAACTTTTCTGCCGGTGAATAATTTTTATTTCTCCTTTAATATTGACAATGCCATAAATATTTAATTGCTGGAATAAAGTATATTTGAATAGAAAAACGCGAGAAGGAAAACGACGAGAGTATGTGAAACTTATGCATTGCTTTGGTTTATTTCGTTCTTGCATATTTTAATTTTATATCCTTTCAAAAGTTTAAATTTTTCTTGCTAAAATCCATCTGGCTAAATCGAGTTTAGCTATTGATAGCTTTAATACAGATTATGACAATTTAAAAAATTGATATAATAGTTAGGAATATTTCTCATATTATAAGATTCTATTGATTTTTTCATAAAAATTTTATTAACGTTTATCATTTGCTTAGTAATAGGATTTACAATTGTCAAATATGCAATAAGCGTATTAATTACAATGGTTTAGCACAGTTTTCTACCGGGCTTTGCATTTGATCTAAAAGTTTTCCATTGACTTCAATAGGTACTTACCATAATAGTTACGTAATTATGCGATCTCATAGTGCCCCAAAGTATGTATCTATTCATAGGCTGTGATAATACTTTCTTTTGGAATTTTAAAAAAAGAAACGGACGGTGACAAAAACACGAAAGCTGAATAATTTCTGAAGTTAACCATTTTTAGGTTGACTTAACATATTTTAAGTATTTTACCTTAAATGAAGGAATGGGGTTCAATCAATTACTATTTTTTACGACATTAAATGGAAAAGAAAATGCCAAGCTAAAATTTCTTAAATTTATTTATTACTTTAACCGCCGAGTATAGCTTTATAATTTTTTTCAAAAACATTGCTTGTGAGAGCTATTCGACAGGTCCTTTTGAATTCTTTCTATGCCTGAAAGCTGTTATGACTTACATGAGCAAAATTCATGGGTTCAAGTTCAAAGAGCGGCTTTATTATCATATATCGTTCACTGACTACCTTGAATCTTTCATGCCAGCATTAGGGCTTAATGAATAACAAGTATTAAATTCATAGTGCACTGCACAATACTATTAGCAATATCAATGGCGTATCGCGATTTCACATTCCGAAAGACTCCAATTCTGTAACCAATTTCAGGACAAGATTTCAGCCACATCTTATCCATCCGTCGCCGGACATATTGCTTCCAAAATGCTATGAATATCTTCCCATTTCTATTCGGAATATCAGCTAGTCCAATCATAAGAAAATTAATCGTGAACGTCGATATTGCAATAACAGCACAAGCTAGTACTTCAATAATCCTTAGCTCATCATACATCATTAGAGTGGCGTAGGAAGTACAACCACCAAGAATGACACCAAAAGCTAGCAGGTTCAGAAGATACCAGGCCGTTATTGAAACAGAAATCGCCACTAGTATCTGAACCACGCGAAATTTACAAAAACAAGTAAAGAATCGGAGGTTTCCGTAAGCACAAGAAACAAACTTAGGCTGTGATGCAGTCTGAAAAAGAAACGGTTTGTTGTTTTCTGAAGTTGGGTAAAGTTTATAGCTTAATTTTTGAATACCTTCGATAACAATTGTAATGTACAGGAATGCCGAGAGCATGATCCCAGCACCGTAGGTTACAACGATTATGTACAAAATACTAATCACACTCAGCACAACGTACTCTTTAAAGTTGGTGTTTATGTAAACGCTGATCGTTTCCCGGACAAAGATTTGAAACGGATCGTAGTCCACAATGAAGGGGAGCAGAGAAAGTAGTGTTGGATATGCGATAAAACTAACTGAAAATGCATATATGAATAATTCGACATAACTAGATTTGAGTTTAAAAGTGACTCGCAAAGGGATGATTCTAAATCTTTGCGATAATAGATACATGATGGAAGCTTTGTGGATAATCGCCATATGATAGAAAGGTAGCATGATAGCACAAAGGCAAAAAATCAATCCATTTACGATCAGTTGTTCTGATTTGTTAAGAATGTTTAGATTCCAGTTTTTAAGGATGTACAAGACTCTTTGCGTTGAGAGTAGAAGTATGATGATTATAAGGGAAAGTTTGAAGTGTCTAAAGCGTCTTCTTAACTTTTTGTAAAAATGAGGATTATCTAGCACTTTACAATCTAAGGCATTAATTTTGAACGGAAGGGGTGTAAAATACTCTAAATAGGATAAGACCTGAATAGCTGCCACACTTATACCCATTTTGATTCACATTTAATTTGCAGTAATTTCTCTAAATAAATGTTATTTACTACCTATATTTTGCCGTGCACTATTTTTAAAAACCAAAATTAGATGTTTCAAGAGTTTTTTTTACTCTAGCGGATAATTTTTAGTAAAATGATTGACCAAATATCGATGTGCTATAACAAAGTTTTCATTTTCAGGATAAAAAATAAATCTTTGAATTAAATATGCTATTACGTGGACCATGTGGGTACCTGCAATGCTTTGTTTTAATTTCATGCCATAAAATATTTTCATTTAAAAGTCTGTCAAACTCTTATCTTTTTATTAAAATCATTTTGGATTAAACGAATGTATTTAATGTTGCTTAAATATTCTTATGTACTTACTAGATAAAAATCTTGATTCCCCTTATGCAACTTAAAAATAGAATATTTCGAAATAATTTCCCCACCTTAAATATTGGCAATGAGTTATAAGCCAGCAACACTGCCTTTATTAAAGCAAGACATTCGCTTGGTATATGATACATACTACAATAACTACTCGCTGGTTAGTCACATAAAATAATGTTTGTAATCGCAAAAGTTGTGCAATAGTTCTTTCTGTCTGGTTTTACATTTGACCCATTTTTACTAATTGATTGTGATTAGGTACGTACAATTACAGGTGGTCTCTCATATATGCTAATAATGCTCCAAAGTATATAAGTAAAGACAAAATTCAGATGTCCTTCTTTTGGAAAGTCAAAGTAGAAGTAACGACTAATTTATGTATGCGGGGGAGTTTTGAATGCAATGACAGGTTTTATTTTAATTAAGTTTCACTAAACACATTTTTATAGGGTCGCGTTTTCTAAACTTATTTACAACCCTTTGTTGTCAGCAACATCCTGAATGTTCCTCGGGTTACACCTCGTACGTAATTTAAGAATGTCACACGTCTCACAACAAATTGCGATCCATGAGCCAAAACAACAAGTTTACAGCTCAATCGGAATTTGTTCATCAGACGATTCTCTCGGCCACTTCCCCAATTTAATCCTTTCCAACTACCTAACACCTTACTCCCTCTGTCGTGGAGAAACTTTCCAGTAACACATCCCAGGTACCACGACATTATAACAAAAGGTGAAAGTATTATGATTGGGGCCTTTCCAAACAATGGTAGTTCACTCCAGTAACGAATTAACATAAAATTGCAGTTAATTGGAATAACCATGAACTCCGCATAAAGAAAGATTAGCAAATAGCCCATCCTGTGTGTCACATTCGCTTGCAGGACTTGAAAGGATCTGTAAACTATTCTTAGATTCTCAGATATACGAAGCTCATTACTACTTCGGTATTGCTTACGTCCCATCCGTAGTTCAAAGGGAAGTATCATGGCCAAGTAAAAAAGGTAGATAATTAAAAAATGTGCTACCATTACATCGTTACATCCAAACAAAATTATGATGTAAAGTTGAAGTATAGTTATGACAAGTCTGATATGTAAATCAAAGTGATCTTCAGGGATAAGGCCACCAAAAAATATTGTTGCTCTAGGAAAAAAATACAAAATAGGGAAATAAAAACTACTAGGTTGATTGCACCAATGGTACAGGCCAATACCATTACATCCAGCGTTACATTTGGCAAACTTTTTTCCGTGTCATACGTGGCCATGAATTTACCTGCAAAAAAAGAATAATCAATCCTCATTTACAATGGATGTATTTAGACTTATGAAATTAGGTTTTTGTAACCTCCAATAAATATACTTACCACGAAAGTTTTCCAGAAATACAAACGTTTTTTTAATTATCTCACACATTTCATCTGTGAACCATCTGAGAAGTGAGAAATACCCGATGGCTAATATTACTAAAACGTAATAGGTCAGCGCTAAGTAAAATCGCGCCCATTCTTTCTTTAAGTAGTGTTTCACTAACATTCCAGACATAAACAAGACCGTTAATATTGTCAATGTATAAGCAAATTTAGCTCGACGTAAACTAATTGGGTTAACTTTGAACTGTCGTGTTGATCTGCAAAATTCAAAGGGAACAATGCCAAAGGTGCAAGTCACCTTTGTTAAAATATAAATTAATAACTTTAAGCGTCTACTTAGCATTATTACTACTTACAATTAATCTTGACTAAAACAAAGTGTTAAAGCTTTAGAGTTATTAAAATACAAACTACACGGACGAGCACGTATTTCAAATACGATTTTCTATTTGTCTAAAAGGAACCTGTAAGCTGAAAAACCGCGTAAACAAATCTAGTCGTTTTTGTACTTTTACTACAGTTTAAGGCCTATAGAATCTTCCAGTGAACGAGGGTTTTATTTTTTAAAAAAAGAACAAGCGCCTTCAAGAGTACCCGAATAATGAAAATGTCGAGAGTTTTTTGCGTTCTTTTTTACTTACTTATGCATAGACACAGGAAATTTTATCAAGCTTCTTAATGGTACTCACGAAATCAAATTTTAAAGCTTGTTGTAGAAATCTTGCGCACGTTTTTTGTTTCATGACGCACGTGCCTTCAAATTCCAGGCTGAGCTTAACTAAAGAGAAAATTAAAATTACGATTTGTTGCCCTGATCAACTCATTCCGTTTTTCACTGCATTCATCTGACGCGGTGTATTGGTTTCGCATATTATTAAGACTTGGGATTTAAATCAAATGAATAATAATGATGAATGAATTAATCTATGTAATTACTTGGGAGCTGCATTGCATTATTATTTCTCTTGAAGCAGTAGTGAAAGAAAAAGTTTTCCTTTATCGAAATTATTGGCCCTATACATTTGCATGCCATCAATTCTATACATTTGAAAAGATTGAAACATTATATTATATCGATTTCAGTTTTACGCAATTACGAAATGCATATAGCTACCATAGTAATTTTTTCTATGTCGTGCGTAAGTAACGAATAATAAATATGGCTACGTAGAAGGAAATGTTCAATAAACGCTTTTACTTCCTCAAAGAAAAAAGCAACTGCCAAGTTCGCGTTTTCTTAACTTACTTATTACCCTTTGTTGTCAACAACATTCTGAATGTTCCTCGCGTCACACCTCGTACGTAATTTAAGAATGTCACTCGTCTCATAATAAATTGTGATCCATGAGACAGAACTACGAGTTTACAGCTTAACCGAAATTTGTTCATCAGACGATTCTCTCGGACACTACCCCAATTTAATCCTTTCCAACTACTGAACACCTTACTCCCTTTGTCGTGGAGAAACTTTCCAGTAACACATCCCAGGTACCACGATATTGCTGCGAAAGGTGAAAGTATTACTATTGGGACCTTTCCAAACAATGGTAATGCACTCCAGTAACGAATTAGAATAAAATTACAGTTTATTGGAAGAATCATGAGCTTAACATAAAGAAAGATTAGGAAATAACCCAGTCTGTGTAATATGTTAGCCTGAAGTACTTGAAAGGACCTGTAAACTATTCGGAGATTTTTGGATGTTCGAAGCTCATTACTACTTCGGTATTGTTTGCGTCCCATCCGTAGTTCAAAGGGAAGTATCATGGCCAAGTAAAAGCAATAGATGGTTATAAAAATTGATACTATTACGGCATTACCCCCAAACAAAATTATAATAAAAAGTTGTGGTATTGTTATGGCAATTCTGATATACAAATTAAAGTGTTCCTCAGGTATTAGACCGCCAATAAATATTGTCGCCCTTGGAAAAACTATGCAAAACAGAGAAACAAAAATTACTAACAAGTAAAGTACATATGTTGTATCACGGAAAATCAAAAGCGAAAGGTAGTTCTAGGTCAATTCGAGGTCGCTGATTACGATGGTGATGACGGCAGGTCTGCCTGGGGCCTTATTTTTGGGTATTCTGAACGTTAATATTTGGAGGATAGCGTTCGAGGTCGCAATTTAGTACATTACACAGACTTTTGGATTCTGAAAATTTCATCAATTGATAGATCTCGACGAGACAAATCGAATGATGCCACCCTCAGATTTCACGTACGAACCAAGCCGGAGTTATTGCGGTTCAATTATTACATTGTTATTAAATGTATAATTTAAGCAGAAATAACTCCGCCATACCTCAAACGTGATGACCAAATGTAACACCATTCGATTCGTCTTGTCAAGATCTATCGATTAGTGAAATTTTCAGAACCCAAAAGTCTTTTTTATGTACTAAATTGCGACCTCGAACTCTTGCCTCTAAATATTAAAGTTCAGAGTACTCAAAAATAAGGCTCCAAGCAGACCTGCCGTCATCACCATCGTAATCAGCGACCTCGAATTGACCTAGAACAGACCTTTCGTTTTCGATTTTCCGTGATACAACATATGTACTTTACTTGTAAGTTGATTGCAGCAATGGTACAGGCCAATACCATTACATCCAGCACTATGTTTGGCACGCTTTTTTCCGTGTCGTAGGTTGGCATGAATTTCTCTGAAACAAAATAACATCAAAGTAATATGATTTACAAGGATTATCTTTAGCTGCGTGGAATTTTTTTTTGCAATCTTGAATAATAGAATTGTCTTACTATGAAAGTTTTCCAGAAATACGAACGTTCCATTTATGATCTCACACATTTCATGTGTGAACCATCTCAGTAGTGAGAAATATCCTGTGGCTAAAATTAGTAATACGTAATAAGTCAAGGCTAAATAAAACTGTGCCCATTCCTTCTCCAAGTAGTGCTTCACAAGCATTCCAGACATACAAAGGACCCCTAATATTGTCAACATGTAAGCGAGTTCAGCTCTACGTTTGCTACCTGCATTTACTTTGAACTGTCGTGTTGATTTGCAAAACTCAAGGGGAACAATGCCAAAGATGCAAGTAATCTTTGCTAAGATATGAATCATTAACTTTAAGCGTTTACTTAGCATTATGAAAATTTAAAATTGATCTTGACTAAAAAAGTGATAGAGCTTTAGAGTTATTTAAATAGCGTACTATTGGGAATAGGTTTGTGGGACACGATCTTAAATCAACGAGCAAAAGTTATAAAAATTTTCAGGCATTTATGAACCTTTACCCTAGTTAAGGCTTCAAAGATATTTGCCATGCAGCAGTTTTATTTTTAAAAAACCAAAGAACTCGGCTTCATAAAATAAGAAACATGTGACTAGGAAAGTACCCGATTAATTTTTGAATTTTTCTGCGCTCTATTTTTATCACTTATAAAGTAATGAAGAAATTGTGGTTTTGTAATTGACTTATGCAAAATTGAATTTTCTAAAGTTTTATTTTAAAGATCTTCCCCATGTCTAGTACAAGCTAAACATTTAAACCGACCAAACTTATTAAGATTTTTTGCCCTGATTAACTCTACCATTTTCATTTAATAGCATTCCTTAGACGGGGGTAAGTACTTATAGAACGTATATAAGAACTGGAAATTAAATCTAATGATTTATCGTAAGAAATGAATTAATCATTGTAATCACATATTTATTTTAATTTCTGTAAAAAATGTCAGAAAAATGAGCATTTAATCATTACTTGGGAACTGCGTCATCATAAGTATAGCATTAAATTCTTACCTATTCCTCTTGGAGCAGTAATGACAAAAAATAAATTCAAGAAAATTTTTATTTTATCAAAATTATTGACTTTTTTACATTCGCTTGCCATCGATTCTATGTTAATAATGTATTAAAGTTTTCTGTCTGAAAAAATAAATTGTTTTTCAGTTCTAAGAAAAGAAATTCAGAAATTCAACTAGCAACATTTTTTTACGTTATGTGTATAAATAGCTAATATGCTTTTGAAGTACTTAGTATTAACATTTACCTAAGACGGGCTTTCATATTTGCGAGAAAACAAAAACTTACATCTGCCTACACAGGTAAAATGTCAAACTAATCAATAAATCCTTTCTTTATCTATGGTTATTTTCATATCAAATCCAACCTATGAAGTAAAACACAAACTCACCATCATTGCGTTTTTAAACTTTACATGCTTAAGTTCCCATTTAAATGATCAGGTTATAATCATCAAAGAAACTGCTGAAAACATGTATAGTAAACGTATAATCAGATTGCTCTATTTCTTCAACAAAATTGGCCATGCAGTTGGATCATCTCCAATAGTAATGGATAAAAAACTAGAATTATTTTGGTTTGATCCAAAAGTAATTCGAAAGCAAATATTTATTTGGACAATGACTGTTTCTTGGTTGATTGCTGCCCTTATACTCATCTATAAACAGCAAGAGGAGCACGAGTGGGACAAATATTATTTAACCGTAACATTCTACTTATCTGGGTTTTCCGTTGCATGTTTACTGTCTATTTTTGTTTTCATACCGCACGATTACTGCAGAGCAATTAACGGGACTCTCATGTTCTACACGAAATTGCGTCGACAATACATGCCCAACTTTGATCGCAGACGGAACAAACTGAACGCCAGTGTTGATCTTCTCATATACCTGCTTTCATTTGGGATTTTTATAATAATTTTATTACTCATACTTCTGTGCATGCATGATCCAAAGGCAATAGTGTTCCTTGGAGGCCTAATACCAGATCAATATTTTTCCCTTCCCGTGAGAATAATTGTAATCGGTCACCATTCTTACGTTCTCTTATCACTACTCTTTGGCGTGCTCGTACTTTTCGTCTCCGCTCTCATAGCTGTCATCTACACAACCATTCTGTTGCCTTACGAACTGCGCCTCGGACGACTTAATTCAAAATATTTAACTAGCGACGTCATGCGCACGGCTTATCACCTACGACTTGTATATCGATCGTTTCAAGTTTTAAATGCGCATGTGATGTCTATCTTGGGCTATGTACTACTCTTCCTATATGGATCTTTCATGATTATTCCAATGCTGGCAAATGTAATTCTCATAAGAAATTGGAATGACCTTCCATTCTTCACAAAAATCCCGTTAGTTATTATATCGATAGTTATGATGATCGTGTGGATAATTGTTTGCCTCTTGGGAAAGTTTTTATTTGTCAGGGGAAACCAGGTTCTAAAGTCATGGAGTCGATGTAAATGGACTAGCGAAATAGAGCGAAAAGAAATTAAAAAATTTAGAAAGTCATGTAAATTAGTTTTGCTTTGTCATGGAAATCAATTCGTGATAGGGCGAGTCACATTATTAAATTATTTTAGAGGTATTACCAGAGGAACATTTCGAGCGCTCTTATCTACCACTCGAAAGTGAAACGAATCCTTGTGAAACAAAGTTTATCATTTTTTGGACGACACATCAAAGTTAAACTGAGAGAATATAGTTTTTAAACTGGAATAGAACTTTAGCATGAGAGGAATTTTAATGGTAGTTACGAATTTATATGTACCTATATATCTGCCATTGATTTATTTCTTGATGGACATCTTCATTTTTTCTGCTTCGAATTAAGATTAGTAAAATATTGGCTATTTTCGTCGTAATTCAGATTAACTAAATTATGTTCAAAGTTTACCATGAATGATTTTGCGACCTAAGCTTATCTCTTCTGCATTTTCACCCATTATGATTTAAGAGCGTATTTTTATGGTCTAGTTTGATATTTATTTACACAAGTCTTCACCAGCACAATAGTCGAGCTTGGACGTTCTTGTTTCCATAACATATTCTTAAATGTTTTCTTAAAACGTTCCATTAAAAATACATTCAAACAGAACACCGCACATGCTCCATATACGCCCCAGATAATATCCAAGACACTCATATCAAAAGCACGAACCTCTTCAATCAAGTAGTCTGTATGTTTTTTCTTCGAAAGCATGTACGAAATCCACCTTGGTGGAGTATGTTTCTCCGTTGAATTTTTTGTATTTTCCTTGAAACCAAGGACAACCCTGTTCCAAAGCTTAACTTCTAAGAGCTTGTTGTGGATACCAGACTGTACCAAGTGGCCTAAATCATGATGAACAGACGAAGCCAGAAAGTTGTTTGGAATTATCCATCCTCTAAATCTTAGGAAAACCATAGAACTGAAATCCCCAAATACTCGAAGGTAGTTGACACGTTGAAGTTTAGCTATAATTAAAATGAGTTTTTCAAGCATAAATACATTGTCATACTCCAGCAAAACGGCGAAATTTGCGGCTGCAGTGAATGGAGTCTTTTTCTTAAAACATCCTTTCTTCAATGGACGATTCTTCAAAATATCTAAAGCACATTTCGATTTTCGATTCGGCGACATGGTATTTAGGAGCGATTTGAATGTTTCCAGACATTGGCTTCTTATGGTACGAAAATTATGCAAATAACGTCTTTCGGGGTATGATTTAATATAAGACCTTCTTGCAAAAATATAAACGAATAATGGTCAATTTTTCATCCGCTAAACAAAAATGAGACCAGTGCAAACAAACTTGTATGTAAATGCCAATGTAGAATTTCATTCGCTTCTAAGTACCATATGCTGCTTTATTAATGAAGTTTCCACGCTTGGGTTGATCATAAGCCGATGTGCAAATAATAAGATCTCGATATTTATATAAAACCTCTATCGGGTTTTGCGTATAATTTCGCATGTTAGCATTAATCAAAATTTGCAAACCAGACTCTGTCAACTCGGCAAAAGTATTAGGCACAATTGGTTGCAATGGTGTTGCTAAATTCGAGTACATCTGAGAGCAGTACAATTGGCGAAAGAAAAATGCCCCCAAACCCCACAAACAACTTGAAATTATCAGTCCACTTGAATAAAAGATTTGCTTTCCAGCCATTTTCAATTAGCTCAGCAAACATCCAAAATACGCTCATCTTAAAGCCCGACCTATAGAAAATTACGCAAAAGGCTGTAAACAGTAATGCAAAAACGATCCACGAAATTCTGTCCATCACTTTAACTAATGCGGAATAGCTCACAGAGGGGACTGTGTAAGACCGAAGAAATATTCGATAGACGAAAACTTTATTTCCAACACAGTGCCCTATAACATAAGGAGTGTCATAGCTTGAAAGCTGGATATTACTAAGATAATCATTCCATATTCCCATAAATTGATAGTTCACTGTTGCAGAGTAATTATACTTCCATTTCAATAAATGGTCAATGCAATGATAGTCCCAACTGTAAGCTAAATTTAAGTCCATATCCAAGTTGATCTCAGGACTGTAACAACGATTCAACTCGAAAGAACGAAATGTGTGATGAACCCCGTCCCGAAAGTTTAAGTTTATGTTATTCCACTCTTGTTTGGCATTGTAATTTTGGCTTAAATCATGGAAAACGTTATCTTCAAATACGCAAGGTATACATAAAATATGCATTTTGTTGTTTTCCCAGTCAACAAACAGAATCTTCGAGGAGATGTAAGAAAATGAAGTATAAATTGCCACTTATTTTTAACATCATTTGCTGGAGTCCTCCACTTCGTAGCGCAATGATGATATTTGCTGTTGTGCTGATATCAACCGCCGGGGTACCCATTTCCCTGTCAATACTAGAAAGGTTAGTCAATAAAATTTGCAACATTTTATTTCTGTAGTTAAGTACTATATTATTTTTTGTTTAGATTGTTACTGTTAGCAGATGGAAGATCTTGTCAGAAGGGAGCTACTGGAAACAAAAGAATTTTAATGCTGTATCGTGAAATTCAAGTAAAAATGACTTTATACAACCAAATCTACCAAGTTCCCACATTTGGCTTTTTGTTAAGCTCTTCCACTGGACAGATCGTGGCCATTGCATGTCTTCTCAATGATAAATTGTATAGTTCTGAAGACCCGCTACTCAAAATATTTTTTTCGATGCGTCTTTACAGACGTGATTATTTTGTATTCCGTGTCTACACTGATGGCATACGGAGGCCTAGGAGAAATATTTGAGGAATCAAAGAAAGCCAGATTTATTTTAAGAAGAATGTCTAGTAAACTTTCAGTGAAAGACAGGAAACTGGTGATGTCATTTGCACCAATCAAGGCTAACTTTGGATCTAGTGGCAACTATGTGGAAAAATTAACATGCGTAATTTTCGAAGCATTTGTAATCGACCGCGTAGTGGACCTTCTGTTGCTACAAAAGACGATTTAATTTAGTATAGGTCCGTGCATGCATGCAAAAATACATTATAACCATTATCATCAAACAATTTTGAAATCTGCAAATTCTTTTTAGATGTTGGTATAATTATTGGTAATATACTGATCATTGTATTGCGCGTTCAAACAAAAAAAAATGGGCGCGGAAAGTATTACAAAGTTGCAACAACAATTGTTTTAAGAGGGAAAGTAAAATTGTTTTAGAAATGTGCAATACACTAGACCAATTCAGAATTCCTAAACGGCAACCATAATCATCCTATAACAATTAGTCCATGTACTGCAAAAAATGAATAAAAGTGATAGTGGCGCATAAAAATTATACAAATATTATTTGCAGAAAACAGGAAAAAATCGCCTTTTAACTTATCCAATTCACTTGCGATTTATTCACCTAGTTCTCTACGCTTTAGATAGCAATGAGCATCGCAAATTCACTCCTATTCCGTAAGTGAGATGGAGCACGCATCGACCTGCAAAACTTTGGAGTGAAACAGGAAAAGCAAAAAAATAGGCTTTCGATTTTGATTTTGTCTTCATTCATCAACCAACCGGAACCTGCTTGTCCAAGATATTGATAGCGTCAGTACAAGAGAAAAATTTGTATTTTTCAGTTCAATTTAAAATGCATGATCAGCTGAAATTACTAATCATTCTCGTTATTATACATTTCTGCAAGGACCTTTCAGGGAATATTTACGCAATTTTTTCTGGAACATTCCTGTTCCAGCCAAAGCGTATACCTTCCAAGATGCAAGGATGACCAATTGCTGGTTCTATCTGACCATTGAATGAAAACGATGTATCTGTACGCATAAAAGAAAGTCAGTTTTCCGTACAATATTCACCTATTCAACCCTCTTACGTAAAATTGAAAAGGAACATTAACATTACGAAAGCTATTCATGGTAAAAAAAATCTGCAGTCTTGGAGAAAAAACTGCTGTTTGGCTGATCCACTAGACATATTTATGCGTGTCTATGCATGCTCCTTGAATAATAATAATCCACCAAGGATGTTGTTTGTATACAAAGGAGAGATTAAATTCTAAAATTTAGTATCT
>JAHZMX010005056.1:0-32334 GCA_027743895.1 Seira musarum
AAGACGAACTGGGATGCAACTCAACAATATCCTGTTCTTCTGACAGCTTTCGCTGTAATAATAGTAATTGTATTAAGAAGGAATGGATGTGTGATGATGAAGACGATTGCAATGACGGGTAAAAATTTGTCAAAATTACTTGCGATGTAGCACTTATTTCGGCATGCTTTTCATTCATTGTTTTTTTTAAGATCTGACGAATTAAAATGTCCCAAATTGCCATGTTCGGTCGACGAGCGTCAGTGTGGAAACGATGGACGGTGTATTCCGGTACGTGCAATACACAACTTGTTTTTTTTTGCCCGGTTAACGTTTTAAATTTCGTACAAAATAACTATGTATTGTATTTACGGTTTTATTTAAAGTAATTATTTTTGGTACTGTTTAGGAAGAATGGTGGTGTGATGGAGTGAAAGATTGCGACGACGATTCTGACGAAACGAATTGCGAAATTCAAACGTCCAGCTCAGTTTCTTCCGCTCATTGACACCGACACCACGAACCTATGTCAGTTGATCATCTGGCGGGGAATATGCTTCTTGTCATGCAGGTGTCGATATGCTTTTCGAAAATTATGTTTAGAGTTGGTGTATTTTACATAAATCGGAATGTATGCAAATAAAATAGTCTTTATAATATGAAAAGCTGTAATAAACTTGGATATTAAACATATAAGCCTTACAAACGTAGTGTTGCGTATACTGTATTTTTTGGGGATGATCTTCGTGCAAAAATACAATCAGTTGTGTACCTTCCATTAGTGCTTGGTGATTTTTAGATCGAGGTATAGATCCAGGAAAGGAGAAGGAGAGGAGGTGGTACGAAATTCTCTTCAAAAACTGATACTTTGAAATTTCGAAAATTTTTGACATTCAACGACGGCGGGCGTTGAAACTTTTTTCAATGAAAAAGCTTATAAAGCATCATTTGAAAGGTCCCTTCTTACCCTTTTCATGTTGTCATAACTTTCATACATGAAGAAATTGTGGGTCCAACTGCAAAGTACTGTTTCTTTTGACAGTGTGTGGAACTGAAAGTATTCTGAGAACAATCTCATCTCACATTTAAACCCTTTTTCAGCTACGTGGCCACAGGTGTATTGACAGGTTCGTTTTATCTAATTTTTGTAGTTTTACATCTTTGTGCATTATGCATTTTTGATTTGCATGCATTCTTCATAGGAGGTCTCAGTGAAAATACTCGTTTCATAAATTACGGCGACTTACTTAATTAGGTGTGACGAAATTGGATGATTTGCTTGAATTTACGAGAAATACACTGAGATACCCCTGGCCTCGGCAAAGCATTTATTTCTTCCCAGTTGCAAATTGGTGCGCCCATAAAAATGCACTACTGAGAATCAATGAATCAAAGTGCAAGCTTGAAATAATTAATTCAAAAGAGTCCATTTAGTCGTGGTCAAGGAGCTTTTACATGTCACTGATATCAGAACGAATGCTTATCATTATCATCATTAACTTGATGTTGTTTTTTACGCATGTGTTTATAATGAAAGCTACGTTGCTGGGTTAAAATGTTTGAAAAGTTGCATATGAGCTCATTATTAATAATAAACTACGATAAACCCCATGGCAAAGGTGAATAGCGGCATAAACAATAAAGCTGTTAAGCAGCAATAACGACGTAGCTGAACAGAGTTAACTTCGAGAGAGCTGTTCTCAGAATACTGTTTTAACATCTGCGAAGTTCCATAGGCTGTCAAAGAAAATAGCTCCTTGCACTTGAACCCACGAATTATGCTCATGAAAAGCATTACAGCATGTTTGAATGACAAGAACTTGAAGAAACCTGTCGAATGAGATGTTACACGCCATGTTTGTGTGATTGTGGAGCTGAAAAGCTTGCATATGCAAGATGGTACCCTTCTGTTACACGCTATGTAATCCAGTATGAAGAACTAAACAGAGAGATATTATTATTATGTTCCATAAAAAAATTAACCGTTCGCGGCCGTTGACGGTACAGAGCCTGGCCATAATAGATAGCCGATTGCGTCCTTGAACTTTTTTTCGAGTTTTGACAGAAAAATCATGCTACTATATGAAATCAAAGGCCCTGAGTACGAATCCGAACTAAAAAATTCATTTGGGCCAATCTTGATTCCTTTCCAAATTTGAGGTCAATCGGTGACCTCTTTCGAAAGTTATCATCTGGACAGACAGACACCCAGACAACCCAATCGAAATCAATACTTCGCTGATGACATCTGCTACGTAATAATAGTCGTGGCCAGTAAAAGCCGTCTGTGACGCGCATAGAATGGTTTACGAATGTAAGTGGAATGAATAGCATGACTTTATTAAGTAATATATATAACGAAACTTTCAAAAATGAAAATTTAGTTTACAGTTTTTGTTTGTGGGAACGGCAAATTTAAGTAAATACAATAACAAACTCACTTTAAATCTGGATCGTAAGTTTCCTTTTCCACTGTGGACGACACATGAAAATTCACATCCCGCAATATCGGCCAAATCATGAAAATTAAAGCGTTCTATGTCGTTTTTTTAAATACTGGGTAATAAGTGAAACTGTTCACACTATTGAATGATGTTTATTTTGATTAAGAAAAGACAGCGCTTATCTGTTCTCGTCGTTACGCAACGAAGGTTATTTTAGGGTTGTCACAGGAGTTGACCTTATGTGTCTCAAAAAAAAACAGAATCTTTAAAGGTTTGGCTTTGCGAGCTTATTTGTGTGCGTTTTTTTGCTAAATAATGACTTCAAGATAATGGCGTTTTTTGAAACCCATTTAGATTGCACGTATGAAGTTGTCAGTTATAAAACTTATACGTATATTGTAACATATTATTATTGAGAGGTTAACTTACAGAAATTTCTTGCGACTAGAAATAAAATGTCCCCCAACAACAATAATTCCGAGACGATCATCAAATTTCGTAAGAAAATTTTTGATTTTTGAACATTGCAATGGATTCTAATTAAATGGTTTGGTAGCTCCGCGGCCTAGAATTTGGGGAGGTACCCACGCAGAGACTGGCGAGTTTCCTTATCAAATTTTTTTGAAGTATGATGACGGTTTCTTTTGCGGTGGAACCATTTTGAACACACTTCTTATCCTTACGGCAGGTATTTTATTGAATTCTGCATTTCAAAAGTACCACGTACTCCAAACCGTATATTTTATTTTATTCCAGCTCACTGTGTAAAACGCAACAAGAAAAGTGAACTAAGTGTCTTTGGCGGTTTACACCATCGACATAATACAACATCAGAATACGTCCAGATTCGATCAGTTCAATATATCTACATCCATGATAAGTATAATTCGGATACTCTAGAAAACGATATCGCAATACTGGTTCTGAATAAAAATCTGAATTATACATCCCACGTAAAAAATATTAGTCTGCCGCGGGCAAATGAGACATTTGATGGATTTGCGACTGCAATAGGTTGGGGACAGACGTCAAAAAATGGAAGCTATTCCGACGTTTTGAAAAAAGTTGAACTACCACTTGTGACACTTAATACGTGCCATTCACACTATCAGGGTGTTAGGATGGATGAAGTTAAACACAATGTACTATCCCTTAATTTACCACCCCGACATTTACTCCCTTAATTTATTCTTTGTTATAATTCACACTTTTATAAATTGCCTCGCTCCTGTTTATGCTCTCATTATTTATCCTTTCAGAAACTAGCTGTTCTCAAAATTAATAATTGCAATATGCCATCCAATCACTTTTCCATTGATTGTTTTGATCGTTTTGTTATTGAACCCAATTGATTTACCGTTTTGTTAATGTTCATCTGGAAAACGATGTTAAACACTTCCTTAAACTTTGTATTAATCTCTGATTCCTTAGCGTTAACTTTAAAATGTTAGCATAATTACAATCCCCCGTGCAGTCTACAGCATTCTCATGTAAATAAATCTAAGATGGGGCTATATTTTTGGCCAAAACTAAACGAAATGGTTCGATCTTATACTTTATTCATCGGATATTTCTTCATTTTTAATTTCATTAAATTGACGGCGGTAAATGTGAGGTGGTAAATCGAAGGGGGGCATCTTAGGGAGTACCAGCCGTGATCACGGATGATATGATTTGTGCTGGAATGGAGGGTCAAAGTATATGTGCGGTAAGAGTATCAATTTATGCTACTAAGTCAGAAATAATGAACGTTTATTTAATAAAAATGCAACTTCTGAACCGATAGGGGGATAGTGGGAGTGCATTGCTTTGCAAACGAGACGACGGAACTTTGGTTCAATGCGGCGTCTTTTCATTTGGTCAGTTGTGTAGCCAATTCGGGTCTCCGAGTGTCTACACGAGAGTCGCAAAGTATATATCTTGGATAGATTTCATCGATTTAAAGACAAAGTAAGTCACGCAGTTTGTTTTCAGTTAAGAAATGTTAGATAATCGCAGAATTTGAATATTTTAATCAGACATGGACAATGGGTAAAAACGGGTATGGACAAAAGCGGGTTAAAATGGGTTTTTACCCAAATTACCCACCCCGTGTGAGGTGGGTTTTAATGAGCTTTAATGGGCAAAATTAAATATAACGTTAAATAGGGGCGAAATGAAACGCGCGTATATGTAAAGCATTTGAATCAATTAAAAAGCCCATTTTTGTGACTGCGTTTTTACGCAGTAGGTGCATTGCTTCTAGTTTTTTTAATGTTGAGTCGATAGCCCGGATCAAGCTTAACATTTCTACATAAAGAGTTGTTCCAATTATTTTTGCTGGATTTAATTAATTAAATTTACCCATCTACGCGTTAAAACCCGTTTTTACCCATTAAAACCCGTTTTTGCCCATTAAAACAAGTACCCAGTGGGTTTAAATGTTAAAACGCGGGCAAATGGCCATGTCTGATTTTAATGGATAGCGAGATAAAAACCGTGAAAAGTGGTTTTTTCAACACAACTTGTGGCTTGGGAAAGCCCATTCAAAACCTCCTTTAACATACCTAGTAATTGACTTTAAAGTTTTTTAACGATCATTGGCAAACTGTCCCTGAAATACTTCATTGCGTCACTATTGCTTTTTGTGCAGCTTCACTTATTCTACATTTTCATGCTGATACATTCTTTATGGCATGAAATTTTTTGTGTCGCATTTCTATGTCGTAGCATTAGATATTACATTAATTTAATGCATACTCTGATCGATGTTGTCCCGTCAGTTTATGTGAATAATTCATAAAAAATTTAATTTGCAGGATGGACGTCTTGCCTCAATTACTGAAGGACCTCAAAGATCTCAAGGACGATGTGACCACACTTTTGGAGTCGTTAGTGATATACTTTAACTATTATTGACAGACTCATTTTTATGGGAGATGTACACCCCTCAAAACCGCGTGATTTTTTGCAGTATATTAATTAATTAAATTAACAGCCAATTAAAATATCCTAATCTCTTAAGCTGTCCTCCTGAGTTTGTTGGTTTAAATATTTCGCGTTTTATTCTTTATCGTTTTTCTTACTGCAACGGTATCGCTAGTTTTGGGAAGAATCAGAAAACCTGTCAATCAAACACAAAATTGTTCTTTTCTTTCTAAAGATATTTACTATGTAAATCTTTAAAAATTTGAGAAAGTGGAAAAATTTTCTCGAGTACTTGTGGAGTCAAAAACTCAAATTGTTGCAATATTTTTGCAGACCTTTCCAAAACAATATTTAAGAATTATACGTTTACTATATTTATTATACCCTTAATAAGTTTTTGACATAAAATTAAGAAATCAATATTCTGGCTTTCAAATTGACCAGAATTTGATAATGAGCAAGGATAATTTACGCAAAAAATCTGTCCATATTTTTTAAAAATAAATTCCTTAGTAAAAACGTGTGAGCTTCCATCAACATCCTGTTAAAGAAATGCAATTTTTGCGGGGACTAACTAACTATTAATGTGATGCAGATTCCCTGGAAAATGCAGTACTGATTATTACTACTGCGTACATGGCAATAGATGTATTCCTCGATCATATTTGTGCGATCAAGATGAGGACTGCGACTCAGATGGGGGTAAAAGCAGTGCTGACGAGACTGGATGTATATTAACCGAACGCTGTCCACCAAAGCATTTCCGATGCAATAGTGGACTTTGTATTAAAATGGAGTTGGTTTGCAACGGTGACGATAATTGTTCGGACAGGTAATTCCTTAAATAGTTGCTTTTTGCATGGAATAAAGTCATGCTATAACTTGTTCCCCATTTTTAACTTGCCTTCGGACACAACTAAACTTATTTGTTTAATAAATATCTTTAGTTTGCCTTCCTTGGTTTTTTGCAGATCCGACGAGAACAAATGTCCAAACAAGAATAATTCCTGCGGCTCACTTGAACGACAATGTGGTGGTCGTGGAAGATGTATTCCAGTCAGTAAATTTTGCGTCTCCGATTCCATCCGTCTTATTTTTTTTGAATGCATCGTAATTAACATGAGTGTTTTTTGTTTATCAGGAGACATGGTGGTGCGATGGGCACCAAGACTGCGACGACAACTCTGATGAAAAAAGTTGTGTGCCGACAACCACTACTACTACGACCACAACCCAACGTCCGTGTACCTCAGATGAATTTTACTGTTCAACGAATTCAAAGTGTTTATCGAAACGATGGATATGTGACGGGGATATTGATTGTGCCTCAGGAGTGGACGAGCAATATTGTGAGAAGTAAGCACAACTCCTCCTAAACTATTTTTTTATGAAAAAGGTTAAAAAATTTGAATGATTTGAAAGGAAATGCAAGACGAGTCAGTTTTTCTGCCGTTCTAACCGTAGATGCATACCACAGCTATACGTATGCGACGGTGATGGAGACTGTGGAAACAATGAAGACGAACTAGGATGCAACTCGACAATATCTTGTTCTACTGACAGTTTTCGCTGCAATAATAGTAATTGTATTAAAAAGGAATGGCTATGTGATGACGACGACGATTGCAATGACGGGTAAAAATTAGTCAAAATTGCTAGCGATGTTACTACTTATTACTTCTACTAACTTCCCATGTCATACATTTTTTAGATCTGACGAATTAAAATGTCCCAGATTGCCATGTTCTGTCGATGAGCGTCAGTGTGGTAACGATGGACGGTGCATTCCCGTACGTGCAATGTACTATTTACTTGTTGTAGTTTTGGAACGATCCTCGTTCCCTTTTTCGTACAAACTAAACGTATTTGCGTTTTTATTTATATTGATTAGTGTTTATTTTCTTTAGGAAGAATGGTGGTGCGATGGACTGAGAGATTGCGATGACGACTCTGACGAAGCAAATTGCCAATTACGTCTAGCTTAATTTCTTCTGTTCATTGACATTGACACTGAGCATCTGACAGGAAACATGATTGTTGAGTCCAGGTATCGATAAGCCTTGCGCAAAGTGCTTGTGCTCTCGACTTGGTTTACTTTACATATATTTTAATGTACGAAAATTAATTAGCGTTTACAATAGGAAAAGTTGCAATAAATTTGGATTTAAAAAAATAAAATCCTTACAAACTTGGCATTGCTTTGGCCAGATTTTTCATTGATGACCGTTGTTTATTAACCATTTCAATCAGATGCATTGTATTCACTGTTGCAACATGTAGTAGTAGTGCTTCCATTTGGACAGATATGTAACTGATTGCGACTGTTGATATTATAACGCCTTTATGTTTCCGTATGTATTTTGACCGTTTAACTTTGGATTTGTTTTGTGCTTACTTACTCAAAAATTATGTGCTTATAGTCACCATCCGACTTTACATATTTGCATTGGATGGCTTTAACCTAACTGTAGTGGTGACACAAAACTAGCTCTTGCCTGGATGAATGAACTCAGGAATGCTGCCACTGCTAAATTTGAAATGGCTGATAAATTAATACGATCGATATTTACGATATTCAATATATCCTGAGGCTGAAGCGTGGAAACCTTTTTTAAAGAAGCTTTGTCGATTTTTTTAGTTGTATGAACCCGACCTGAACTAATAAATTCGTTCGCTTGATAACCAAATTCGTGGAAATAAATTATCAAGTTTCACTACTTGCTGCTGTCTAGTTATCATTTCCAGGGAAAGTCATTGCAAATAAATTAGCAAACACGAAACAAAAACAACATCATCTTCGTAAGGAATGTTTTTTCAGCAATAACTGACCGGTGTTATCTAACTTACCTAATCATGGGTCAAAAGGTCAAGATTTGTAAACCTCAAATCAACACTGGTTTCATGGGATTTGAATTAAATCGTCTTTTGCTTATTTCTATCAAAGATGTAAAATTCCAGATAAAAAACAAACGAGTAACGTGTATATGATTTTGCGATTTCCCGGAAATACTTACTTTGGCGCTGTGCCCAGCCAATTTGTATGAAATCAAGTATTGCTACCGTGACGATTTTATCAAAGTCTGAACACCGTGTTGACTTTTAAAAATCCGTTAACACGTATTGAATTACAGACCCGCCGTTAGTGGAGATACCTGGAACATTGGATGAAATCATAAAAATGATGATGGATGAAAAATACACAAACCATTCTGGTCTAAGGGCGGCACATCAGTCCCTCAAGAACAAGAGGAGCCCGAGGAAAGCATACATACTTTTAGTTGGGTCCACCGGAAGTGGAAAATCGACCGCGGTGAAAAAAGAATCAATTCACGATGTTTTAAGTCAGTTACTTCGCCATTATTTTTTTTTGAACTATCGATCGTATCTAGATCAATTTGCTATTTGACAACCCGAACGTTACACGAGTTGGTGAGAAAAATTAACCACCACAAACATTCAGTGAGAGTCTATGAATAATTCATACTGCTTAACACTTCGATCTTCAAGAAACTGCTAAAATGTTCAAACAAAATGTTTGATTTACAGCGAATTTCGCACTCCCGTCGCAATCGATGAATTTGGAGTTGCTAACTCTGAACTGAGAGTGATAGACACACCAGGTTTGGGCGACACCAGAGGAACTGGTAACGATGCTATGTTTCTTGCGACACTTGTAAGCCACTCAATAATATTATTTGTTGCAGAGTAGAGCAGCTGAGAGAATATGTTCAATGTACTTCGCTTGAATTGCAGGAGGATTACCTCGCAAGTCATGAGGAACTAAAAGATCGAATTCCAAATGTGGTCCTGGTTTTCCACAAATTCAGTGACAACCGTTTTAATGGAGAAGGTGCTCCATTTGTACAAATGCTGCGTGGGTTGGACACATTCCGGGATAGAATAACGGATGAAAATTTTTCAAACGTTATATTCGTTTTCTCTCATTTCTGCTGGGAATCAAAACGGACCCAACGAAAACCAGAGACCCGACTTGCTCAACTTAAAGACACAATAGAAAAGTTCAGTTTGTTTCCAAAACCAGTACAAATATCCGTAGCTGAGAACAGACCTGATCTTCCAATGGTGAATGGTTACGCAAAGCTTCCAAACAATGAATACTACCCCCGTAATCTTTTTGAAAAAATGGAAATAGCAACGACCAAGGGAGGCGACCCTATTGGTCAAGGCATTTTCCGGGCGGTCATTCAAAATTCCTATGACTTTAATATACTATCCTCAACTACTTTCAAACGCATTTCAAAGGAAAACGAACGGATCTTGTATTACCTTAAACTTTAGTTGATGCACGAATACGAGTTAAAGACACAGAAATTTCTCGGCTTCTTAAAAACTTTTGGGATGAAAAGTTGGGCGCAAAACTTTCCAAATTCATTGTCGTAGCTGCAGAAGGTGCTCAATTTGAACAGGATCTATTCCATTGACGATATACCACGAACAACCAATGGAATTCTTGATCTAATGACAATCATTAATCACGACGAGGCCATCAGAGTTTTACTCCAAGAAGGATTAGGAATTAGGCCACCTGTACTATTCCCATCAAATTTAATTATTGGACACAGCTATGACGTTTTCAAGGACACTCATCTCCCTGATTCTCCGTTTGTGATGGGAGATTTGAAGCAATCCAATATTGGCTTTCTCATACCTGACGGTATTTCTGTTGTTAAGTTGGAACACGAAAATACGGAGCATTTTCATTTGTTTAAAATCAAGCAAGACTACATTCGGTCGAGAATGGGAAGCTTTGGAATCCATGGTTCAATTTCTGAGGAAGACTTCACCGGAAATGTAATGCCAGGATATAACATTGAATCTATTTCATTCAAAAAAGACAGTTGCTCCCTAACTGCAACAAGAGAGGTAAAGCTATTCGAGTCGGTTCTGGACGATAGACTTGAACTGACTCAAGAATTCCAAAACAGAGTGAAAGTTCTTCGTGCTTTTGATAATAGCGATTACGACACAGTAAGAACCTGGAAACAGTTTTTCAATGATTGTGGAACCCATGTGGTTCGCTCAATTTATGGAGGTGGGGAAATACAAATTGAGGTGAAAAGCTATAAGCCATACGACGTCGAACTCTCCAAAACTTTGTTTGACGTGATCAGATTTGCTGAGGAAATGTCATTTCCAAGCACTCAAGTCAAGAATGGAACTAGTCGCGGCGTATTTAATCACACACTCAAATTTATTGAAGGTGATGGGTCATATCACACCACAGATTTAACACAAATGACCATCGAGGCAGCAGCAAAGCTACTGACTAATTGGAAAAAGTCTTTGAAATGCTATTCAACCGTATTAACCGCAGGAATGAGATTTGTTTCACTGGGACAAATTGTGAAGAAATTAGGACAGAATTACTCATCTGAAATAGAAAGAGCATCATTTCTCTTGTTTAACTCAAATCTGACTTATGTTCCAGCTACTCCTAATCCACCAGCGATGCACGGTTGTACGGACATGTTTAAGACGTTATTTCTAAAACAAATTGAATCGCAAAATAATCTGATCAAGAATTTGATCGCGGGTTTACTCGAGATAGAAACTAGGAGGCAAGAAGCAGGATTGGGTGATGTAGGAGAGGATTAGTCTACACGAATTCCGAGGGACAGCAGCGAGAAATTAGAGAGCAATGAAATTTGAAGAGAAAATATAAAAAATATGACTCAAGAGAAAGTTTTAGAAATTGTAATACTATACAGATAATGATGTTACTTATATATCTTCATCCGATGATATACGAACCAACAAGACAGTCTTGTTTTGCGTAATTGCTTTGCTAAATTCAACCTAGGCATCAGTTCCTGTGCAAAAAAACAATGGTTTTATTTGTCTTCTGGGCGGATTGCATTGTCTAAGCACATTGTTATGAAGATAATAAAAAAGATTTTATTTTCTTTCAAAAATATCTAAATAAATCGCTTAAATTTTATTTACTATAAATTGCCAACTGCTGTCCCAGCAGAATGTGGTTAATAGTAATGACATTAGCAAAATCAATGCAATTTAACGGAGCTCTTTCATCCATGAAATTGAGATATCCGAATCGAATCTTCAAAACATCCAGTGACCTGTTAAAGGATGATAGATTATAGCAATGCAATTTCAGGCCAAAATTTTTATTGGTTACGTTTACAACTAAATCAACGTGGACAATGCCATTAAAAATCAATGCATTTTAATTGAAATTAAGTATTTAAACATCTCAAAAGCGCCACCCGAAGCATTTATAACTTTTAATTTACTGGATTTTCCAGGTCTTATTCTATCTGTGTGTGAAGTTTGGTAAATGCTTCACGTGGCTCTTTCGAGATATCGGGGATGGCCAGAAATTGCATTGTTACAATCAATCATCCTTTGCTCTTCCTTCTCCATCCACGCCTTTCCCTTAAAGCTTTTCTTTGTTGTTAAAGTGTCTTTTTAAAGTTTGCTCAATACATTTTTGGATTCCACGATTGTGGTTGTCATTCCACCTACGCAGAAAATCAGCAACGGCATACACTCAGAAATACTATAAACACATACACCAAGCGTCACAATGCTGTCTCGAAATGCGAGCAATAGACTAATCATGAATAATGATTGCGACAAGATACAATACAAATCACCACAAGGCCAAAACAAATTATTCGTTGACTAATTTCGTTACCAAGTAAAACCAATATCGGATGTGAAGAAATAGGCTTCAGTCTTACTTTCTTCGAGGAGTGGGTAGGTATTTCGGAGATGGTAGAGCTAAAGTTTCCGAATGAAGAAACTGTTTGAGGAGAAATGGAAATGGAATGAAATGGAAACTTAGACTTGGGAATGATGAGCATGGATTTAGGCCGTGTCACTTGGTCAGTTTATTTTCGTGTTTTCTGATCGGGAGCGATTACAAGACTGAATTGTTCTTGTGATTAATTCAATGAGCTCCACATCGTTGATAGCTTTACTTCTTACTTAAACGTTATACGAACGTAGCTGACGTTTCGGTAAAGAAATGAGTAAGGAAGTTAATTTAAACGTTATTTGTCGTACGAAAGCATTTTACATGACATTGTGAGTTTGTAGATGTGAATTATCATATCATGACACTGAAAATGCCTGTACATGTAGACGAGCTTGTCGTGAGGTAGTAGGTTTTGAGTAAAAATGGGAGAAATTGGAAAAAACTTTCCTCTCTTAAAACTTACTTTTCTCTTGGTTTAATATATACTTCCTCCTGGTTCTCTATGTAGCTCAAAGCCTGCCTCAGTTCCTTCAAAACCTTAAAGTGTTTAACGGGAAAAGCAGAACATAATTTGAAAAGCAGTAGTGTAAGCTGTAGTAGGGTTCATAAGGACGTTTTAAAACTATTTAATGATGTATTTACGTTACCAAAGCTGTTTGCATAATATATTATAGCATTACCTAAATAGTTATAGAAAACTCAATAGCTGAAAACGTGCAAAAAACTAATTTGTATTTTCTAATCGACTTTTCGTTAAAGTAATTACAATATTTCTACACTAAGATTTTCAACAAGGTATTTACTGTTCGGGTTTGGCATGTTGGATGTAAAATTTGCGTTTATACCTTTACACTTAAGAAAATAATACATGATTTAGCTTCTGTTGTTTTAATTGCTTTTCGAGCCGGAAATGGAATTTATGTAGATAAATTGGTCTAGCAAATGTCTTTATTCAATATCAAATGCACGATTATTTCCAACAATGATTCTCCTTTGAAGTTGAAAGTCTGTCAGCCATAGAAAATCCTCTCTCAGACTTCACTCCAAAATTTGTTGGGAAATCAAGCGTACTCAAAATGATTCTCAAATATTTTTTTCGAGTGTATTTCGGATTGGCAATTTTCTTTAGTACTAACATGTACATCGGGGTTAGGAATTGTCAAGCTTCCCTAGAATCTACCTGGGATACAACAGCTTCCTCATCAAGTGATTACCTTGTTCAGCATGTGATGCAAGACTATAAAAATTACATATTTGTGGTTCACTCTTATTCTAACTATTCAAACGACTTTTTAAAAAACGTCGATGTTGTTCGAGTAATTCTTAGTAATTTATATAATGTCTCGAAGATGGCTGGAAAGCACAACTGGAATGCAAAGCATTTTATTCCAGTCGCCATTTTTCTTGGACCGTGGACCAATGTGAGCATGAAAAATACTCAGCTTCACTTCAGTGATGCATCATTGAGCCCAAGAAATCTACTTTGCTTCACTTACCCGGAAACTCAGCTTCTACATAACAATAAGTTTGAGAAAGGGATTCCGCTTGGGGTAAAATACCTTCCAGCTACGAAAATAATATTTCATTTGAGAAACGGCAAGTTGCAAATTGCTCTGATTCGAAGTGGGTACAGCAGTAACGACATGAAACCACAATGGAAGTTGTTAAGAATCCCAATAAAATTTCACAAACGTATGTTTCGAAATGCCGCTGGTCTCTGGTTTGGAATTGTGGGTTGCACAGAGTATTACAAAGTGTTCCCAGTAATAGATTGTCAATACGTTTTAACCGAATCTTTAAATTTATGTACCGACGAGATTCTTGTAATAAAATACGCCTCTACACACCATAACTTTACTGTGGTACCTATCTGGAGCAGTGGACAGGAAAAATTTTACAGGAGAATACACAAGGGTCAGTTTCTTTTTGCTGGTGTAGCACCCAGCCGATATCTAACATTCTATAGGAATTCCGAATTCACGACAAAAGATTCAATGCATTTTGAAACGTATACTACTTACGTCTGCATTTACTGTACAAAAACGGGCACAATTTCGGAAGATATTTGGAACGTTTTTCTATGGCTTTTACCATATTCTTTAGATTCATGGATTCTAGATAATAATTTTTCATGTTCTTATTTTCGTTTGCATTGTCAAGATAAGTGGAAGCAAATTGAGTATCTCCCTGTGCTTTATTAAACATGTAGGTGTAGTGTTTGGCCAATACTTTAACTCTGGGAAAAAACTTAAACTGACATTTGTGCTTATTTCCTTCTTGTCAATTTTCGTCGAAGGTTTTTATGGAAATGGAATCACGAGTTTGGTTTCTGTTCAGGTGCCACAAAACGTGATAGAAACTTTGAAAGAATTATTAGAAAGTGGATACAAAATTTTGTACATGTCAAATTTATTTCCTGATAATTCAGACGCACATATGTCACATTTAAGACGAGAAATTTGCTGCACTACTTTAATAGTAGTTTTCGATATGCTAATAGGTTTAACGAAGAACTTTTTGCCGCTCTCATGGAAAGGTATGCATTGTACTGGCCTTTCCATAGCGCCAGAATAAACGCCAGGAAACTTGAAGTGCAACTTGTGGAATCGCTGAATGGAACAACACGATTTAACTGTTTTCAGGTCCCCGAGAAATTGAACCATAACGCAAATTTCTTCAGCATTTACACGATTAATAGAGATTGGATTGGACAAACTATTTTACGTTTACGCGAAGCAGGATTTATGGAGTATACTTATGAGCGATCTGAATTTATGGACGAATTGGTTATGAAGAATGAATTTTTCGGGGAACCGACTAAACCATACATAAAATCACATTCAATAACTTTTTTTAAACTCCTTCCTGTATTACTTTTTTGCATTTGTATTTTTGTTGTATTATTGCTCTATTTTCTCTTTATAATGTTCAGGACGTGCAGGAAGTCTATGACTTACTATTTTGTCACACCTGCAGAGGTCATAAGGTTTTTAAAACAACTCGCGATGCAATTGAAGCGAAGCAAATTTAGGCCGTTAAAATTGACGGAAAGGTTTAATGTTTTGTGCAAACGGTAGTCTGACCAGCGTTAATTTTAGGTTTCAAAGAGAGTCGTTGTAAATCATTCATTGCCGTTTGACAAGGCTTTTGTTGCTATCGGATTCCTAAGTGTACGTAACATATAATAATTTTCTTCTGTCATTATGAAGTATAAATTAATTAGTATAAACATGCAACATCAATTTTCGTGCAAATTTAAAAATCCCACCGCCCAAAAATTGTGTTTTTTTTTTGCAAAGTTTCATTTTCTAAATGTTAACTAATTTTATGTTTTATGCCGCTCTTCCCCTAATAATCTCCTTCTGCAAATTCCACTCACAACAATCATCATGGACAAAATTATTTACCTTGGGCGTAGTTCTTTCACAAATTTCACATTTAAATTGCTGTACATGTTATGTTATATTGTAAACTGCGTTAAATAAATTTCCTGAGAACTTTTGGCTCAAACACTATGAGATATTTGTAAATCAATGCCAAAACCAGAGGAAGCATAATATTCCTTTCCAATTTAGGTTCAATCAATTGTATTAAAAAATTACTTTCTGCTGTCTACAGTTACGGCGTAGATTGTACATAGTAAACCACTTTGAGCTTCTCCATAATAAAACAAAGGTAACTAGTACCAAAACAATTATCACTATAGCAAAAATATTAACCAGAAAGCACTCGTGCATGATATTTTAGTATTTAGTGTCAGAAAACGATGCCCGCTTGATCTCAAGGTCTAGGGATTATAACAGTATGTCGTTATAATGGTTTGTCTCCTTATTTGAAGAATAAGTCATTTTTTAAACTTCTAAACTCATAAACTTAAAATGGTTAGTAAACGCTCGGTTAATTATGGATTTTTAAAGCATCATTGCATGTAACATTTGTCAATAAAGAGTAATCGCTTTAACAATCTATAAGTAATCGCGCATGTAATTTTCGGGAAGCGACACTAAAATCAATGGCCCGCTCGTAATACGTTGAACCTGAAACCCGTAATGGGTGACCTGGTTTTGCAAAATAAATGCCCTTGAATGCTACAAATTAACGTAGTAGCAACGAGCAGAAAGGAGCCGATTGTTTACACGTGGCTTCTTACACTTCCTGTTATCGATTACCTTATTCTCTTACTTTTTTATTCGAGAAATTCTTATGTGGTTCAGTTAGCCGGAGATACTGTTTACTGTTGGAAATGAAGAATGAGTTGGCCTGTTAAAGTTTTAATAAGAACTTTCTGCCACAAACGAAAAATACATAAAATTTTAAATTGTCTTCGCAATGACATTTTTGAATGTATGGCTATCAAGCTATTCTAACGCATGAGTAGTTGTACGTGTTACGAAATTTATATTACATTTTCTTAAGTAGGATAACCTTAGCATAAAAACATTTATATTGAATCGACGGTGTGTTTGAAACCGGAAATGAAACATTTTAATAATATTTTGTGTTACGAATGCCAAAGCACATGCTCATATTATTCAACTTCAGTTAAGGTGACAATGTATTAGCGTATGGCGTTTTTATGAAGTTATTAACATGTAGAATAAAAAATTGAGGTAATGCATTATTCATCAACGTATTATATTTGTATAATGTCTGATCTGGATCTGGTCCAGAGCTGGAGCAGGTCAAACTATAGCTTTTCTGTCGTTTATTTAAGAAAACAGTTAATTCATTAGCCTTTCCACAGATCACCGATGTTGTATTGTCTACACACCAAACTTCAGGTGAAGAGTTCAAGCAAGAAAAAAGTCAGTCCAGATGCAGTGAGACTGACAAACACACAATTGTAATTACAACTTCATCTACCAAACAAACTAATTCCCCTCCAGTTATTACAAAACATGTAACAATCTATTAATATTGGGTTCTAATGGACAATAATAGGTTTTCATAGTTCAGTAACGGGCTTTGTAATGGCTAAAAACTGATCATAGTAAAATAGTAATGTTTACAATAATAAACTCCCATGAAATAATAATATGCATAATAACGTATTATTTTGTAAATTCGTCATAATGCCTTTCATGTGTAGAATTTGGGAGTTCAAGGTCAAGGAGTTGTTTTGTATTAAAAGTGTATTCTGAGAACAACATTTTCACTGATATCGTGCATCAGTTTCGTCGTTATCTCTGCTTAACACCCTTACTTAAAATATTCAGCTTCAAATAATAGCGATTTACGCTGTTGCATGCTTAATGGCGTATGTCATCATTTAAATCCTAACAGATTCCATTTTTCCGTCGGAATTCTTTTCGTAGTACAAAAGCTGGTTTAATTCATTTCTTGTGCTACCAAATTAGCTTGTTGTAATTTGTATAAAACGGAAATTTAATTTTAACCGGATGAAAATCCTAAGAAATTCCTTAGGGAAGGCAACCAAAATATT
This sequence comes from Seira musarum, assembly GCA_027743895.1. NCBI lineage: Eukaryota > Metazoa > Arthropoda > Collembola > Entomobryomorpha > Entomobryidae > Seira > Seira musarum. The sequence goes on from JAHZMX010005056.1 coordinate 17,513, forward strand.
TCAGCGATTAAACAAAACTTCTTCATGATTCTTGAATATTGTAAGGTAGTCTTGGGTAATCCAAAGCCAAATGAAGACAACCCGGCGCTATTCTTGAGATGCAATGACCCAGCCCAAAGTTGGCTGCACTGTACAACCATTCTCTTTGATTTTCGCACCCATATGTCCCGCAAACATAACGGTGCTGTACGACAATCCGTTGACCACATCATCAACTCTAACCTTGACGTCAACAATTCCGGTCGGGATTTTGTTCGTTTCTAGCACTAGCCATTTCTTTGGAAACTTATAGCAACATGTAGATTCCAAATCATTTTCTGAAAAATACAAAAAACTTTATTGCTGTTTTTGAAATTTGGATGAAAATAATTGACAATATTTTGCCCAGCCATACTTACCCTGCCAGTTTCCTTTGTTGTCAAAGACGCAGAATGCTGTAATCCAACCACTCACATAAGTAGGTCCTGAACCCAATTCACTATAATGGCAAATTCGTTGCCAAAAACCTCGATCCACTTTCCCCTTTTTTGCGTTAATGGACTGCTGGAGAATCGGTTCCAGCATGTTGTACCAAATCTCTAAATCGTACTCTTTGAGTTTCTCCAATCTTAAATGAATATTTATCCAGTCATCAGTGGTTCCTTCTAAAGTTATCTTTGGGATTCCACACCATAATTGGAATCGATAATCAAAATAATTTTTCATGGCCGCCATAAACACCACTCCAACGGTGACCAAGTCGTTGTCTGTTGTTGTAGAGAAACTAGGTATTATCCACTTTTTAAATTCGGGATCCACCAAGTTTTGGTCTATTTGTTTTGTCATCATTTTAACCAACTTGTCATAAGGTGCATTTTTCAGTGATCCTTCTTCACTTTTCACAATGAGTTCTTTTTTCCCCTGAAAATCGACAAACTTCCCTCGAAACTTCTCCGAGTGCTTATTAATGTAAAAGGAGAACTGTGTCATTATAGCTGCCCAAATGTCGTCAGGGCGCAAAACAAGGTTGTGATGGTTATTGTAACACTCAACTACTGTGTGGACCAAACCCTTTTCGGAGAAGACAACCTCATCAGGGAAATTAGATGATTGGAGAACTTCTTTACATTTGTTTTCTCGAAATTGTGACAAATTTTCCAATCGGTCTTGGTAGGATTGGTTTTTGTTGTACAAATTACTGAGACTCCAATGTTTCTCTGGGGTTTTACGACAGACACGAAATGTAGTTGAATTTGTGGTCGCCATTTAAAAATTATTTCATGAAAATATATTGTCAAGGTTTCTTTGGAAATGTTGAAAAAGACTGGTTTTTATTCGCAAAAATAATTAATCCTGGGTCTTTTCCGAAGTTGTGATCTTTCAGTTTTTATCACTTTTGAAAAGTATATGCGCAAGTAAGTTGTTCAAGTGCAAATTTATTTCGGTTCACCAAAAACCAATTTCCACAAGACGATATAACACGAGAATATGTTTTGTGTCAGATGGCTTTAGCTACTGTACATGGTCTGAGCATGAGTCAAACGCATTTCCACATACACTGACACTGACTGGTAATACATACATCAACGCTGATAGTACTCTACTGATAATAATACATAAACCAACGTCGATAACGTCTTTTCTCCAAAATAAATGTATTGGGAGATCGTTATGGACCATAGCATAAACTCCACCAATGTAAGAGTAGTGCTTGAAATGAATCGTTCACATTTTCGCATAAAATGTTTACTCGTAACTTCTAGTACTCGCTCAAGACTATATGACCGGCAGAAATCTCACAATCAGTTCAAGTCACATTTCATAACGTAATCCATTGACTGAAAAAAATAATGGTGTTTTTTGCAAACCATATTTATTGTATATATATTTATTTCGAAATTATACTGCCTTACCAGATACACATATATTATTGTCCGTGTGTGTAAATGCAATTTAATCCGAACTTGGAATAAAATCGAGTAAAGATGGGCTTAATTGGCAATACTTTCCCCGTAGGTAACTATGCATTTTCTTTCATTTTCTTTTATTTTTGCTCCATTTTTGCCCAGTTTTTTTCGAATATAATTTAAATTTATATTCGACGCCTTTGAATCTATTTCTAACAATTTTCACTCAATTTTTGGTATGTCCATTTTTACTTATAACTAACTACCCGTTCAACCAATTTTTGCCAACTTTGTTCATTTTGCACACACTATTAAAACCCTGTCATTTCAACCGAAAAGATAGACACGCAATTTTAGCAGAAAAATCACCTTTGGGTAGGTTTTTTAGTATTCAATGAATGTGTATATTTTGTTAATATTTTAGAAATTGCTTATTTAGGCGATTTGTTATTTGTTGGTATTCTAAGAAAGACACTGCTGCATATCCTTACTTACTTGGTCGACAATAAATGATTTCACTTTCTACGTTAAACGTAATAGTGTTTTTTTGAAAAACCTTCATGCTCAACTGACACATGACTGTAAGAAATGTGCCTGAGTTGCTAGCTTAAATGCGAATGTTACACAAGATCTTTCTTACCTACTTTCCTGGAACAATTGCTTGTACGAGGAAAGAGCTATAGGAAGGCTGTCCGAGCAAATACTAGATGAGTGCAAAAAATTATCATGCAATCTACCAACACGCCTAATTTCCTGAGTCTTACTTCGTCAGAACATTTTGTGTTCACGGATAAATGTTTCATCGATTCCCAGTTCATGAACGTAAGGTATGGTTTATCTCTCGCATAAATAAACAGTTCCGTCCAACAGATATTTTACGGCTTTCTACAGGAATAGTCCGACACCATCTGCTTGCCTTATTGCCATTAGTGGAATGAAACCCATTGGAAATTCATCTGCCAAAAGTTGTATTAAAACCAGAAAAAGAGACCCCGATTTTATGGATGCTGTTGATGGAACGATTGCACTTACGCGAATTTGTACACAAACTTGCAATGGCGATTTATATGTAGACTTTATTTAAATTATCAAAACTTGTGAGATTGTAAACACATATCAGGGTAATTCAAATAATTTTACATTAAATTTTATCCGTTTGTGACTGATCACATTCAAACAAAAATGTGAAAAACGAGAGTGTGTTAGGACTTTCTCATTTCATTGTTTCAATTACCCAGCCATAACCATTCTCCTTGATTTCCGCACCCAAATGCCCTGCAATTATTATTATGGCTGCCCAAATGTCGTCAGGTCGTAAAATAAGGCTGTAGTGGTTATTACAACACTCAACTACTGTGTGAACCAAACCCTTGTCAGAGAAGACAACCTTGTCGGGAAAAAACAGACGATACTCGGAGGATAGAAAATAACGGAAAGGTCAAAGGTGGATTTTTTTACATTGCACATGGTTTTCTTTAAGTGCGTATGTCATTTTTCGAAGTAATCAATTCCAAGACTATTCAGAAGAACACATCTGCAGAAATGAATATTTCTAGGCTTTGTAAATGTGACGCAATGTTTTTTATTGTATTGTTTCATTAAAATAATACATCAATAATGCGGCAACAAGCTACCCAAAAAATGGCAATTTGTAATTATGGTAGCACTTAATTTTTTTGAAGGGCCTCTAGCATATATGGAAGTAGAACCTCTAATATCACCGTGCACAAATGACAACAATTATGATGTAAAATTACATCTTACGTAGCAAAAAAAATTAAAGTGAACATTAGTGTAAACCGTTCCATGATTCTTGGTATTTAATTCAAATAATTCCGCATTTACTTCTAGCTGTTTATATTTATAACTGATTACTAATTTGATTACATTTGGTAATCTTATGAGAGACGAGAGAGGAATTTCTCTTTATCTAGTAATAGCGAAGCAATTACCCAGCCCATCATTGGCTGTACGGTGCATCCATCCTCTTTAATTTCCGATCCCAAATGTCCAGCAAACATTATTGTTTTGTACTCTCCGCTGTCAGCGTCAGTAACTTTGACCTTGACGTCAACAATTCCTGTTGGAATCTTGTTGGTCTCCAGTACTAGCCATTTCTTGCGAGAGTTACAGCATGTTAGCTCTAAATCACTTTCTGAAAATCAATAAAATTTAAAGAATAAATCTGTTCAAGTTCAGTTAAATTTTGGGAACTACTGTAGACCTGACCTCACCTTGCCAATTGCCTTCCTTGTTGAATACGCTAAAAACAGTTATCCACCCACTGACATAAGTGGGTCCCGATCCCCTCACTCTGTAATGACAAATTCGTTGCCAAAAATCTCGATCCACCTTTCCTTTTCTTGCGTTTATAAATTGCTGGATAACTGGTTCCAACATGTCATACCATTTCTTCAATTTAAATTCCTTTAGTTTCTCAAGTCTGGAATGGATGTTTATCCAGTCGTCTACTGTTCCCTCCAATGTTATATTTGGGATTCCGCATCGTAGCCTGTATTCATAATCAAAATAATTTTTCATGGAGGCCATAAACAAAACTCCAAATGTGGTCAAGTCATTCTCCGTTGTTGTTAAAAATTCAGGCATTATCCAGGTTTTAACTTGAGGGTCCACCACATTTTCGTCAATCTTTTTCGTCATCAGTTTCACCAAAATGTCGTAAGGTGCATTTTTCAGTGATCCTTCTTCAACCATTACTGATAGTTCTTGTTTTCCCTCGAAGTCTACAAACTTGCTTCGAAATTCCTCGGAATGATTGTTAATGTAAAAAGAGAACTGTGTCATAATGGCTGCCCAGATGTCATCGGGTCGCAAAATAAGATTGTAATGGTTATTATAGCATTCAACCACTGTGTGAACAAATCCTTTATCCGAGAAGACGATTTCTGGTGGGAAAGATGATGATTGGAGAATTTCTTTACACCAGTTGTCTTGAAACCAAGGAAGTTTTTCCAATTGGTCTTGGTAAGATTCTTTTTTATACGTTGGACTCTTTAGATACCAATGTTGTCTTGGCTTTACACCAGCGACTTTAAATGTAGTGGAACTGGGCAAGGACATTTTAGGAAATTTTGTATAGAATTTTCTTTGGCTGGGATTTGATCACACAAAGAAGATCTAGTTGTACTAAGCACAATGATGTTCAAGTAGACACTGATCTCGTAACTTCGACTAGCAATAGGAGAGCTTTCACATTTTTTTCTCTGGTGCAGTTTGTTTTCCTTTCAGTCTTCAGATAAAAAGCGTAACTTTCCTTTAACACATGATGAAACAGGAAAAAATTACGTACATTGAGTACGTTTTACGATCTCCTTTCCCTCGTCAAAGCCAAGCAAGAGCGTTGTCATATAGCCAATTCTTTTATGTTCTCATAAAAAGGCAGTTCGTGGAAATCGATACAAAAAATCCATATCTTTCTACCAGTTGCACTCTTAGCAACATCCTCACGATAAACTGAGCTACGAGTCAACGTCAAACCTTTCCAACATTTGAAAGTCTATGTCTCATGTGGTTTTGGGAGATGCTCACATCTACAAAAAAATGAGTCTTCCACTGACTATTTTCCATGTTCTGTAGGCAATGTAGGAAAATCCAACCAATGAAACATTTTCATCCTAAAATCGTAATAAAGATTATTCCAGTAATTATTTCCAAATATCATCTGTTAAGTTGAGATCTATCCCATCAAGTTTGTGATCAAGAAAATGCTGCTCCATGATTTTTACGGATAAAGTTTTATCCAATTCCACGAAAACCAATTAGCCGACACATGTTGTATCTCTTGTATAAATAAACAGTTCCGCTCAACTGACATTTGGCGTTTAGAACTAATCCGGACAAAACCGGAATCGTTATTTACTCTACTGTGAACGACATACGTGTATATTTGGTAAGCAAGGTAAAGTAAGCAAAAAATCATCAGTGCTTGCTTGACGTGCTCATGTATTTGTAACTAATTCTGGAGTGTTTTCTATTGTATGCATCACATAAAGATATGAGGAATGGGAATGCCTAAGACAGATTCCACCGGCCTGGATTCTTGTACTGATATGGGTTATTGCCACAAATGGACAGAACTGCTTAATTAAGTACGAAGTGTGCAAGCATGTTCTTACACACACACTTTTACCCTTACATCATAGAAATAATTGAGAAACCCATCAAAGCTTTCTCCGAACAGCCTCTAAATTTAATTCAGACAGGAACTTTGTCGTAAAATTCCTTAGCGAATAATAAATCGCTAATTGTTCAGGTTATAAAATAAAGTTCAGTATTCTTGAATTACGAATAAAAGCTGAGAAAAAAATTCTAGTTTTAGTGAAAAATTATAATATCCACCTTTATGTCATTTAGATAGTTGGCAAAAGCAATATGCACATTTGCAGTAATAGATTGGCATCTTAAATGGCACTAGCACTGACTAACAAATACATGACATACGATGAGATGTACCAAGTATATTCGCCAGAAATGCCTGATTCTACTGTCAACAGAAACAACTGGCTTGCAATACAAGCTTTCTCTGAAGTGAAAACACATTCAGTATTCCCAGATCTACTTCGTTATAAAGACCTGGCTGCAAGCTAGCCGACAACTGGCAATGATGCTCCTCATCCAGTTGCTAGGCTACAACATGCATAAAATCGCCGTCCGAGTCTTTATAGCGAAGTAGACCCGGGAGTACGTTTTGTGATGTTGTCATGTAAAGAAGTAGAATATGAACTTGCTGACTCAATTCAGCTTCAGCTGATATTTTGTGCAGATTTTTCTGATACCACGGAATAGCTTGCTGAAAATCAAGGCCATGGCATTCAACAAAAAAAGTGTTGGACAAACTTGTATTGCTCGTGCAAAGTTTTTGGAAGGGCAATGGAAAAGCTTTTATCCATTTACATACATTCCTTCCTATTTGATTCATGTCAATGCAATTACAACTCCTTGAAATAATCTTCTCTGTCACTCCAAAGTCACTCGTTTGTTCAAAAACTTTGAAGACTCGAGTTTTGGAATAAACCATAAAGTATATTGCCCCTTTCATTTCAATGTCTTGGAGACATTGTGACTCATTTTGAAGGGAAAGTAGAAGGGCATCTTCTTCAAGTAAAGTAAGATGATATGAAAATGCAAAATTATTACTTTTCTAACTCTTTATAATTCCTTATTGCTTGATAGGAGGGAAAAATTGGACTATGGGAGTCCGGATCTGAATTTAAAGTCGTATCCATATACGCAGCTGACTTAGTACCTCCTAAACACGGTTCAAATGTTGTTGCACTTAACGCCATAACAACACTCGCAAGTAACTATCAACACCCAAATAAGACGACACCAGATTGTCCAGTTTTGATTAGTATTGCAGTATTTCATTAGAAGAAGGATATTCAAAGTCTATTGAGTCGCCCACGCATAACGTGAAAGTAGAATACATTGGAACCTCATCTTCAGCCATGAATTAAGTGAATTTTTGGTAGCATATCTAAGCAAACTAAAAAAGGCATGCCAAAATTGAATGCAACCAAAATCATTATTATTAAATCGCTGCAATTACGTCATTGATTTTATATTTTGGTTCTTCTTAGGAGCCTTCAAGCGCATGAAGGAACATTATCGTGGAAAAGTATCAGAAATGGTTGCTAAAAGCCGTTGGAGACGATAGAGCAAATGAAACAATACAAACAGCAAAATCCTTTCTTGGCCTATTAGAGGAGGGAAAATAAGTTTATTTAGTGTCACTCTAGCCGTTGAACGCAAACGGAACGACAAGGACGAATTTGTTGTTTTTAAGCTTACTCAAAAGTTGATAAGACAGGTCTAACAAAATTATAATATTTTTTAAAAATTAGTTTCATGAAAATATGTGAAAATGTGACACACTGTTACTCCGCTCATACAAGTCAAGGTTTAGTATGAATGAAACCATTTTCTTAAGTTGGATTACTTACTTGTTCACGTAAATTTTATTAGGATTTTTCAACGTGTAATTTGTTCTTATTAATAAAATATTGAATTACAAGGTCATAAACAGGTAATTATAAAATAAAAAAATTTTCCATCAAAGATATTGTTACCCAATTTTGTGTAGTGTTCCCCATTTCGTCCACTTTCGTGAACAAAAACAAGATTTCATCCGGTTGGCGTTCGTCAATATGCGTTCCTAGAATCATAATTGTATCACACCGGAAAGTTGGGTTTTTTGCGTTTTGTCCGTCAACAACTATATATATGTTGACGACGAGCTATGTATTACAGCAAAGCCAAATGAGGTAGAAAACATCACGTGTGGAACAAAAAGTGTACAGGACAATGTACCGTAGAAATTTGGACAACTTGTCTATTTAATCCTGTCAACTCTTTTGCGTCGATAATTAAATTAAAAAAGTTTAGTACTTCATGTTAATAGTTTAAGTCGACGGAGAACGAGAACAAATAACCGGCAATATTTTCTGTCCATTTTCCATAATAAAATTCAATTCAGTTAATAGCATTTTAATTTACCAAATTCTCCACATTTGTTGTGCCCTTGTGCCCAAACCCGAAGAATAAAAAGCATATGTAAGTAAATTTATATAATAAATATGAAACGTATGTAAAACTTTACACATTAATTTATTGGTTTTTAAACAACGCCGATACACTAAAGTACTATCATTTCGGGGAAAGTTCTCATTAGTTAAATTGAATAGAATTGTTAAGTCCTGGCTCATCATACGTTTTTTATATGGCATTATTACAATTAAAATTTTAAACTACTTAAGTAAATTGATTTTCATGTCGTCAGTTCGTCAGCAAACTCATTTGAACTCAGCAAACACTCAATACTATTTTTCAGTTTTAAAATAAGTGCTACTACATGTAAAAGAAGTTGTACTTATTTAAAAATTATAAAAATTTATAAAAATGTCGTTTAGCATTTTTCTAGTATTCACTTGCGTATTTTCAGTCGCATGTTTTGAACCTGTGAAAATAAACTACGATGGATTATTTCATGAAATATTTGAAAAATGCGACCTTCATTTCCCCAAAAGGATTATCTTTTCAGAGCAATGGTTTCAACCACACGAAAAAATTCTGGATTTTTCTATTCGCTTTAACTACTGTGTTACAATCCATACATTTTGGAAGAACGATAAAATCGGAGAAAACAATTCGTGGTCCTTAACAGGCTACGAAGACATAACAGAAGTGTACGGGAAAATATACGGATCTAAACAGCTACGTACACCGTGTATTTTGCAACTACCTACAGTATCGCTAAACAAAGCAAACAAAGTTGTGGAGTACATGCCACTGGAATCTTGGTGGCACAACAGAAAGTTTAAATATTTTGTACCAGTGAACTATCTCCTTCTTCCAATTAAAACAAACTATACAATAGAAGTACCACCGTACTTACGATCAATAACTCTCATTGTAAATGAAAATTGGGAAAAGATGTGGCTCGTGTGTTTTACTTGTACCAACACTAAAAATGATAACTCGTCATATTATTCAAAGTTGTGGAAATACGTCCATTACTCGAAAAGGTATTTTGTGCCTTCACTAATACGGCCAGTTTTATTAGAACTCGGTATACTAAATTTAGATGAGCTTCAAGATAAATGGAACTATTACCATTCAAATAGCAACAATAAGAACGTCATTCATAAATCGAATAAGAAATTAGGACTCTTTAACCGCCATTCTGCTAAATTTGATTACATACCTGTAACAGCATTTGAAAATACTATGGAATTAATCACAATTGAAAGTAATTGTACAGAAATCACCTGTGGACACTTAAGCGTTGATTCGAATTTAATTAGAAAGAAAGTTAACAATCCACGAAATATGTTTCCACATGGTGTAAGCTATCTCGGTTTTTATTACGTTATTCTTGCTCCATCGTGCTCAAAATCGGCAGATGATGAGGATGGTCATCTGAATTTACAAAAGATCTTCACTCTTCTAACCCCATTTTCACTTCATATGTGGATGAGTCTAACAGTGTTCTTAATACTGATTGGAAAGACGGTTGGACTTTGTAACGACGCAAATTCATGGTGGTTTTTCTTGTGGTCAATTCTACTAGAGCAAGACATACCTTTTCATGTAAAACGGGCCTTGTATTTAGTTGGACTTGCATTATATTTTGCCATTCTTGTGCGTAACTTGTACACATCTTCAATGTATTCTGATCTTACTACTCCACCAAAACCAAAATATTTGCCTACATCAATGAAAAATTTATTTGAAAAGGAGAATCTTCACTCAGTATTTTTTGTTTCGATGTTGACATTAATTTCGAGATGGAAAATGAAAGTTGGCTTGAGAAAGGATTAAAACAAAGAACAACTTATTTAAAAGCTGACTTTATTTTTCACCACATCTTAACAAATAATCCGATAGAACCACTTCCAAATCTGCAGATTGCCTTAGTTCTTCATGAAAATCACGAGTTACCTCATCATGATTTTTTTGTTCCGTTGTTTAGTCTATTTAGGAATAGACCAATTTATAAGAATAATGAGCTCCAACAATTTCCGGATGTCTTCTACATCTCATTTAGCTTTGCGTTAACACATTTCACTTCATTTGCAGTTCAAAAATTCAGTTTTATTGTTGAGTCCGGTATATATCAAAGATTTCAATATTTAACTAAAGTTAGGGCTATGGACACATTTATAAATATTTATAAGGAGGATTTTGGGTCAACTAATCTTGCAGATAATAGTACAATATGTTGGGCATGTTTTAAAAATAAATATTTTGGCGATGGAAGGGAGCCTACTGATGATTGTGTTGGAAGCAGTGAAGGCATTGGTCATCATCAATTGAGGGTATACCAGCAAAAAAGTTGTGAACGAGTTACACCCACAACTTGGGCAGATTTGTTTGCGGTGTGGCTTTTGTTTAGTTTTCTCACATGCTTTTCACTTATTGTGATGTTGAAGGAACTTCAGGAACGTTATTACTGCTACAGTCGAATTTGTAAGATGTGCAAATCAGTTTGGAACTGTTTGGTCTGTAGCCTCGATTTATTTTTCGTTTTTCAGTTTGGAAAATATTTTCCCTATTTTTGGAAAAACGTTAATGATGTTTCAAGAAATGTAAAAAATGTATTTTATAAAAAAATTAATGTAGTCAAAACTATTTCATTGCATTAGTAAAATATTGAATTTAAAATTCCATGAAATGCATACTCACGATTAGTTTTTGCAAGTTTGTGGTACTTAAGTGCATTAAGAATATTGTTTTTAAAAAACTTTTTAACTGCGAAATCGTAATCAACATCCAACCGGAACCTGGAACATGATATGGTCATGCATTTTTTACATTCCCAACAGATTTTTTTCTTGGATTTGGTCCTAAAGTAATTTCTGGTTTGAATTTTTTCCAAATTATTCATAATCGACGAAGAATATTTCAAGAGATCGAAACATTCATTTTTTTAATTAGAAAAAGGAAGCAAAGTGCTTTTATGAAAATCAATATTTTAAAACTTAATCGATTGCTCCATGTCATATTTTTACACCTTGTCATTGTGCTTATATTCAAGGTGTGTCTCATAAGGAAAGATCATTTTCAGAAAAACAATGATAAAGTAAAGGACGTAATTCGAAGGGCCTATGAGAACAATACAGACCAGTATCAACCGCTTAAGCATCACCCATTTTTACATGTTCCTCATTATGCCCAATGTGAGGCTGTCCAACCTTGCCCCGGTGGATGCCCAACAATCCAAACTATCATTATAAATCGTTCCTTAAAATAAAGTAGACTGTGCCTTACATTGCAAGTAATCGTAGTTAAATTTAGCTTAAAAATTTTAATTTCATGGGAACGTGTCCCGCACTGCAAGTTGGTTCATATTTAAAGAACCAAAATCGAAGCAAAACATTAAGAAAAAATAGTCACGAGGCGTAATTCTAGTAGCTTCTTGCAATTCTCAAATTTTTATTAAAATCTTGAATATCAAGGAAAGTCATAAAAACTTAACTATAAAATAAATAGGTTTTCCATCAAATCAAATCTTAAATCTATCCATAGTAAGGATAAGCTGGTGGGTAGGGATAAGCTGGATAAGGATATGGTACTGGGTAGGGCATTGGAGGATAGCCTCCTCTGTAACGATCTTCTTCATGATCCTTTCCAAAGTGGCGACCAGTTCTTTCCGGTTTAGCTGAGACGACTTCAGTAATATTCACCATCCCCGCACCTGGACTTGGAAGCCACAGAAGGTTCCGTTGTGCTTACGGGTGCAACAGTCGTGGATGTGGTTGCATTTTGGACTCCGATTTCCGGAACAATCTTCTCGGTTGTGGATTCCACCAAAAGCAAAGTGGATGCTGTGAGGAGGAGCGCAAAAGAAATCTGAAAGAAGAAAAAACAACAATTTAAATTTAAAAAATAGCAGAGTTATTTCCCAAATTTAATTTAAATGACTTACTGTGGATGCGGGCTTCATGTTTTTTGGCGGCGGTTCTAAATTTCTTAAGCAAATTTCTTGACCGAATGTTTTCAAGATAGACAAGTTATAATTGTTATTTTTTGTTTGTTTTCTTTGTCTGTCAGTTGGATTCTGTGCTTTTGATTTTGCATTGGCCGTCCTTTTATTTAAGAGAATTAGGGGCGGGTAAATCTTCCTGCCTGATTGTCATTAAGAATTATTCATTTTATCAACCGTTTCTTGATTACAAATCTAAATTCTCCATGACATATCACACTTCATAAGTGGTTTTGATATCTTTCGTAAGACAATTTCCGCATGTGAACACGATATTTGATACCGTGTTTGTTTTGCTGTATCCGTCGCACATTGCCTCCAAAAATTGATTAACAAATTGACGTTCAGTATCAGTATCAATATCAACACAGTTCTCATTAATTACGGTAGTCATTTATTTTTCTCTTGCTTGAGCATCTCATCGAGATATTTGAAGATCATGGCCATGCAATTAGTAAATAAGAAACAAGCCGTAAGAAAGCAACAGTAAGTAATCACGTGATCTTCACTGCGAAAAATATCTATTTTCAAAACATGACACAATGCAATCAAAATAAAACTCATGAACAATCAAATTATTTTCGGAAAGTTTTTTGGAATTGTCAAGAACAAAGATATTTTCATCAGCTTATTGTAAATCTAATTTTCTAGCATATCTTTTGAGGAAGAGAAACAATGTAACCGATGCAAGGGATAATATAGTCATTTTGACCGCCTGATGCTCTGCGTTTCTCACTTTCATCAAAGCTCTTGTTCAGCATCAACTCGTCTGGTAGTAAAATTTATGTCCATACAAAACAAAAATTATTGGTGATTGAGAACAGTACAGACGAGGCTTCAGTCAAAATACAAATTCGGTGAAACAGTTTCATTTCACCGAATCCAAACTCAAACAAAAACATTGCACGTCACTCTCCTTATTAGAAATTATACCGGAGCTGTGTTTTTAGCAGACTACTGGTTTTAATATGTCCGTCCGTATGTCTAAAATGTCAAAAAATAGAGCTGATTTACTTTTTTCGTAAAAGTGGTAATTTTAAAGTTCATTTGCATTGTTTTTTAAAAAACTTAATCAGCTACATAACAATCGCTTTTCATCGGCGATGTTTTGCCTTGATTATCTTCCGAGTTATATTTTGCTTAAAACCAAAAGTCCAAGAAAACATGATTATGTCATTGACAAAGCAAAGCAAGTAAAAGCTACGCACATTCCACTCCACTCCACATTACAATGATTAACATCATTAAGGATTTCAGTTCTTTGCTACATGTGTCATGTCCACGTGGGCGCAATTACTGTATCTTGGGAATTACTATGCATGTGGCCGCTACCTACCAGACCTGTGTACCTACTTCGTGCGGTTAATTAGTTTTCTTAATTCACGATGATGCTTGGTTATTCCATTGCATTCGATTGAAGAATGCGAGAATGTGAGACATTAAGCCGTTATCTTGATTATACTCTATCTTTCCATCCTTAATGAGCTTTCATGATGTTACGTATTCTTGGAATATTTTGGTGCGTACAATTACATTACACATTTTTGTAGTGCCGACAAAGCTGTTATTTGTTTCACTTCATTCAAACTAATAGAATATTGGGATTGGGACTGCACGCATTACTGACTGGCACATAATGACGAAGTTCATTTGATCGAGACGGATGATACAAAGCAGAGGAGGAGTTGTCGGTGCATCTTACAAAAAACAAACATTTGGAGAACATGAGGATTTCTTTATCAGTAGCCCGACGACCATAGACGTAATTACTGACCTGTTTTCCGTACATTTTCATGTGAATTTCCAAAACTGTGCAGAAAAAAAAAGTTATGTAATCCAATCCCATAATGTGGAAAAACTACCTTTCTTTTCATTTAATTTAAGAAAATAGTGATTTATATTTAAAGTAGATACTGTAATTAAATCTTCAAAAGCTAGTATTGCTGAAATAATTCCTACTTAAAAGCGTTATTAACTGAGTTGAACAAAAAAATTAATTGTATGCAAAATAGATGTGTTATTATAACAGGTTATTTTTTCGAGCGTATGTACTACTGACCACGGGAATGAACGCAATAAAACATGCCATTAAGGTAGGACCATTCCACAATTTTTTTTTGTAATATTGATTGCAGCTAAAATATTTTTTTTTAATCCAGGAAATGTGTGAATGTATTGAGATCATTCAGTCACAATTCTTTTTGAAATCTTTTGTGGTGAAATGACCTTCAAAGAATTGTTTGAATTTATTTAGTTTAAACTAGTTTAGGTTAAATACACACCTACTTTTCTGTACCAAGATGTAACTGCCAGGTGCAACACAGGAAAAGGTTAAAACGTACGTCGGAAGATTGAATGAACAGCCTTACCCACTCCAAAAAACCTAGTAGTGATGATTTTCCAATTCCAATTTCCAATGCGTTTCCAATCAA
>JAHZMX010005057.1:0-13794 GCA_027743895.1 Seira musarum
CAACAGCAAAAAGTTAGGGAACAAGATGATCAAGGGAGAAAAGGTGTTTTGATTTGTTTGATAGGTTAGATTTTGATTACATAGATTGAATCTCTCATCCTCATCATCGTCATCGTCCGTGTGATTCCCGGCACGTCTTTCTGAAAGAGGAACCCAAAACAGGGTATTGTGCATCATTTACAAAGAGTCCGCGTCCGTTTACTCTACTCTAATCAAGACAAACAAAATCAGGCAAACGAGATTAGGACCGTTGAACGTCTCTTGTTGGTCTCTTCTGACAAGACAAGCAAGCAAGCGAACGAGCAAGAGCTAGCAAAAGGTAAGGTAGCAAGCCAGCCAGAGCATAACAGCAAAGTGCATTCGCATTCCCTAAACTTTTGAAAGGGGAATCTAGTATAGTTAGTATTAGAATTGCTGTAGATTTTAGCTTTTTTTGTGCTAATACCAAATGCCTATACATAGATAGAATGCATGAAAGTAATTCAAGTTTTTTTTTTGTAAATAATAATGCTCACCTAAATTCAGTTTAGTAGATTGCTTGTATTCCCTGCCATGTTCTCACGTCAGAGAATATACAAGTCGTAAAATAATGATAAGGGGAAGGAGAAGAGGAAGATCAAAACCTACGGAGACTCCTGTTCTTCGCCGCAGTCGGCACTACAAGCTTCAGTTGTTCACACGTGTTTCTAGAGGATGCATGTACAACATGCAAGCGGAGAAAGTAAATTTTCCAAGGCTTTTCTATCAGTCCTCTATCGAGAGGAAAGATGAATTAGAAGAGGTAATTATCAATAATTTTCTTCAATATCATTATCAATTTGCCTAATCATGTGAAGATAATCTGTAAACATCGAAAATAAGTTATCTGTGAAGCTGCTGCTGCTGGAAGGTTTGTTTCCAGTTTGTGACATGACAGTAGACAGTGTTTATTGTTGCATATATGCACAAGCAAGAGAAATGATTTGAAGTGAGCTCGGTGAAGTTGTTGTGTGGTATTAATCGGAATGCCCCATCTGGATTCCTATTGTTTACTTGCTGCAAAAAAAGTTATATAAAGTCTACTAATACTACTGATTACGGACGGCAACTATCTTAGAGAAGCCACGTAGAAGGGAAATGCAGAGAGAGACCTGGAAGGGCAATCATTAACATTTATTTCGATTCCACTAAACAAACTTAAAATCACTCATGAAGTGCATTACGAGAATATTATGATGATGATGACTACTTGATGACCAACAATTAACAATTATGCTTAGATTAGGTTTTTGCATTAATTGTGATTTGAATATGTCTTTTGATGAATCTACGTTATAAGCTAATGACTTCATTTATAAGTAGAGGCGTAAAGTCCATAAACCTGAAATATCGGAAAAACATATTTTGATGATTTTTTGTCCCTTTAAGTTTATTTTGAAAAACGATTTGGCGTTTGCCTCTAGACTAGACTATAGATTTTGACACATGACATAAAAGAAATAATTGATGAAACCTTCCGGCCGTTTATATGCGCCATTAATTTAGGCCCCAATTTTTGGAAATATTAATATTTCTCATTAATTGTTGAATTTTTTTGGATCGCGATTTGACGTACACTTCTGTAAATTTTTATTATCATCTCACCACGCCCATTTGAAAGCAACTAGTGACTAGTTGTTTTATATTTAAACTGAAACAATAATGTAACTGTCCGTAGAGTATGAGTATTGAGAGAAGATAACAATGTATGTCGAAGTGTGTAAGATGTGTCGATGTAAGATTAATGTTTAAATGATGCCTAATGACATGTATAAATCATTAATTAACGCGTAAAAGGGTTTGAACTTAAGTTCGAGAATTAAGTTTTAGCATTTTTGTCATTTACAAATCATTTTTATTTCATTTAATACGAACTTTGTAACCAAAATGAATTTCGGAAAGCGAGTCGTGATTGTATTATGTCTTGCTACTTTTACCCAGAAGTATCAAAATAATGCCTGTAAAACTTTCTACTTAATTAAAAAGATTAATTTGCCCAGTTCTTTGGGAATAAACCATATAAATTTCGCTCAATGTGGAAGGGGAAATCAAAACGATCGCGATCGCTGCTGATAATTCTGATATTTTTTGAATACTCATTTTTTAGTGCAGTAAAAATATAGTCATTATTGTAAAGCGATTTTAATGTGAATTTTAACTCTCAATATAATTTTCTGTTTTGTAAAAGTGTTTAAGTTTTGTGAATTCAGTTGGTGATGAAGATTTTGTTCACAATTTCAGAAATTCGACAAGGCTCGAGCTGGTTTACAGCGTTTAATTGGAAATGCTTCAGAGCGAGAAGCCCATGATGCCCTCCAAACGGCAGCGTGCAGAGATCAGAAAATGCACGATGATTTATGCCTGGGTTTACTGGCAAACATATTGACTGACTCAAATGTCGCATCTAAGGTATTTTTTTTAAATTCCAGACATTACATTATTTACTGATTTTTTTTTCCAAAATATATCTAACCTATGCACATTTCAATTTATTTAGTGTTTTCGGGATCTGACCTTTGTAAGCCGCGATAGCTTAAACATTGTCGTTGACCACCTCATCCAAATTGCTGCTGATAAATATCAGAAACTGACTGATTGCTCAAGGAGTCAACTGATATGGATAACAAAGTAGGCCTAACAAATATTAATATCATCGATTGTTTTTAAATCTTCACTTCAGCCAGTTCAATCAAATGTTCTTCAATTTTTAACTGTGGTTTATGATGTTTTGTAGGGAGATGGTTCGAGCTGGAGCCACCAGCATGGACATCGTCTGTTGGAATTTAATGAGACAAATCGCTGGAGGCGATATTTCGAACCGCAATCTTTGGTTAGCTGAAAATATGTTGGAGCTGTACATTGAAAACCGATCCTGGCTGGACCGAATGCCCGTTTTAATTGCGGCTGTAATTTTTACATACCTCCGAATACTTGAGGACCATTTCGTACCACACCTTACCAGTTTAAGGCAAAAAGAGGTTCGGTGTCATGTTCAAAATGTTTTGAATAATATATATTTTAAATGGAAGAATGGTGAAATAAACCTTAGTGTTGATTTTTTTGTTGCTCGCAGGTTAATTTTGTTGTCAGTGTAATCAGAGAGCATTTTGGAAGTTGTGTAATGAACCCCGCTACTGGAATGGGCCGTGACTTCTTAAGACTGTTACAATGTGTCTCACGTATTCCCGAGATACAAGCAATTTGGATGGATTTATATTACAACCCGAAGGCTCTATCACCCCATTTCGTAGGTATAAATCAACTTTTGAATGTGAGGACATCGCGTAGATTCCTCCAGCTAAGACTGACGCCAGAAATGGAGAAAAAAATTAATTTCCTCGCCCTTCAAGTTCGCTTTGGCCAGCATAAACGATATCAAGATTGGTTCCAGAAACAGGTACACAGAAAGAAGTCTGAACAAAAAATCTGGGAATTGATTCAAATTCGTGAGATTATTAAAACTTCTATCTCTTTCTTAACTTGCTACAGTACTTGGCCACACCTGAGTCTCAAACTCTGCGGGCGGACATTATCCGATTCATTGTTGGTGTCATACATCCGCCAAACGAAATATTGTGCTCGGATATTCTCCCGCGATGGGCTATAATTGGATGGCTGTTGACCACTTGTACGAATCCAGTCGCTGCTGCGAACGCTAAGTTAGCCTTATTTTATGACTGGCTTGTGTTCGATCCAGTGAAAGATAATATAATGAATATTGGTAAGTAAGGAAGAAAAAATGTTATGTCATATTTTGGTAGCTGTTTCTTATAAGTAGAATTAACAAATTGTTTTAAAATCTTGAATTGCAGAACCTGGGATTTTAGTTATGTACCAAAGTATGAAACCACATCTAACCATTACAGCTACGCTCTTAGATTTCTTGATTAGGGTAAATTAATATTGATTTTAAAAATGTTAGCTACCAATAATTAAGCGAACTGTATTTTGAAGCTGTTTTGGTATTAAATTTTACTTCTCTAATTATTGTCTTCTAGTTAACTCAAGAGTATTGGCCAGCGGGAAATGATCAGATAAAGGATGGTGTGGGTGCAGCTTTAAGAACAATTCTCGATAAAAAAGTGGTTCCCTCTTTAGATCCTTTATTAGAAAACCCTAAACTTGAACCTGAACTTCGAAATGCTATTCAAGAGAACCTAATAGGTTTGCTGCATAGAAATTCAATCCCTGCAGAAGGCTTTGTGGGCAGTACTGTAAACAATGGCAGCAGTGCTAGTGAAAATTTGTTATCCGGTGGAAATTTCCCAGTTGCTAGTGTCCCAGTGACGGTGACGACTGCCACAAACAATAAAGACCCACCTGAAAGCCTTCAGCTTAATTTCTCTGTTAGTCCGATCACGTCTAATGCAATACTGTCTCCTGATGCTTTCTCCAGCAACACTATTATACAAAGTTTTCCTTCTCCTGGAAGTACACCTCCTGGGACATTGATTACTCTCAGTGGTAATGCGGCCGCACCAAGAGGTTTAGCTTCTTTGGTTCCACAGAACAACAAATACGACAATAATAGTATTATCACACCTGCAGCACCAGCAACCACTCAAGACGAACCCCATTTCAGCGACGAGGATGAAGATGATGATGTCGAAGCCTCGACGGGTTCACTACCAAAGTCCAATTGTAAGAAAGATTTATGATTGCTTCATGAGGTGTTTTTCGTATTAAAATGTTCCAATTTTAGTAAAACCTCTTTTTTTAGCAATTTCAGGTGCAATTCCAATGAGAAACAGTCCGACTCTGGGAACCAGTGTGGAAGAAGCAGAACGTTCCAAAATTTTCGAACTTGTGCAGCAACTTCCAACAAACTTCAGAATGCCATTAGACAGAATGTTAGATTCCGAAGCTGACAGGGATGAAGACCTTGAAGAAATACTTGAGGAATGCTCACAGCAGTGCGATAAAGAGCAAAGGGAGGCTATTGCAAAAACCTTAGTTTACATTTACAAGTCTGATTTGAGCAAGCCATGCTACGATGATGACAAGGAAATGGTGCCGTAAGTACCACGTATTATTTTGTCAAGTATTCAGCTTGTTAAAAGTTTAACAATGATGAATTGATAAGTAGTGGTGAATTTTGATTACTTTACTCAAGATTAATTAATTTATTACTATTACAGCGAAAAACTTGAAATCTCGCCAGTATCGGAAATAATTTCGGAGCTTTTAAAACAAAAACCAAACGACAAATCATTAAAGTCAAAAAATCTATTTCGTTTATTGGCCGATATCATAAATTCAGTTCCATCGGTTGCTTACAAAATATTGGTAATTCTCGGTCAGAAGCATCTTGAAGCAGACGAAGATGAAGATCCGAATAAAATCAACTATCAGCCGGCGTTGTATAAATTATTGTGCACCAATCATAGAAATCTCAAACTAGAACAAGCTCTAAAGCAGGATTTGAAAGCGTGTTGGGAAGCTGAACCAATTGTATTGGGCTATTTATTTCCTACAATTTTCTTATGGTTCGATGAAGAGATGCAAACACAACCCGAGATAGTGAGAATATTAATTTCGGGCCTGGATTCTAATCAACTACAAGAAATCGTCTGGGACGTTAATTCTGGAAAGTATATAGTGTTCGATATTGAGTTTCTTAGCTTAATGTTACGTAAGTTTATATTTGTGTCATTACCTCTGGCCAACGTTTATGATTGAGCAGGAAAAATAAGAATGTAATACTTATATAATGTGTTCATTTATAGCAAAAACATACGAATGGGAGAGTTGGGAGCAACATTGTGTTTGGACTATATTGATGGGTCAAAATTTGGATGCTGAAGAGTATCTTCATGTGATACCAATGTTAGATTACCGGAACAATGCAGAGGCGCTTACTTCATTATTATTAATATTTTGCAAAGAAACGTAAGATTTCGGTTTTCAATCTTTTCAACTTGCATTTTAAGGGATGAGTACTGCTTCAAAAATTAAAGGGAAACTCTGTGAATTATGTAGTCCGTCGGAGAAACTATTGTCACCATGTCTGTGCCGGAAGCCAAACCTCAGCGACCGATTTGTAACTACGCTTTTAGTTTCCTGGTGTACATCGACTTCTGACGACACTGTATCTGGAATTATAAGTGCCATTTTGGTCAGGTGTGTTATCTGAAATTTAAAGAGGTGATTTGGATAGGTCGAGAATTCAGTTCTAGATAAAAGTAACGATGATATTGTATTTGATTTTCAGGGCGTACGGGTCACCGACGAAACGGAAAAGAGGGGCCGCTTCGGGAGGTAGAGGAACAGGAAGTCCGGCAGGTCCTGCGACTCCTCCGGTAGATTATATTTTAGGACATTTAGATATTGTTAGGATTCATTGGAAAGAAGAGGGAATATTTTTGACAGATATCATGCAGGCAGCCTTGCTTCAGGTAAGAAAATGAAGTGTACAAGACGCTTTCCGAATTTTTTGAAAGAATAATATGTAAATGTTCTCAATTTCAGGTACAAAGCTGGGCAACGGATAGTCAAAAAAACAAGTACAAAGATCTCCTTGCATTAGCCGCAAGTGAAGAAACAGCAGATTCTAAAGACTTTCGAAGCAGTTCGAAACGTACAATGACATCACGAAAAACATCATCACCTACACCATCCAGTTCATCTACCACAAGTAATTCCGGTGGAAAAGAAGGAGGAAGTGGTTCGTTATCAAGGACTAGAAGTGGTCGTACTAGACAAACTGTAAAAGATGAAAGTGATTCAAGTAGTGGTGACGATGATGAAATAGTACTCCGACGTAATACCAAAAAACGAAGAAAAACTTCAGCACTTAATTCAGATAGTGATTAAAAAAGTGACTGAGTATATTTAGTGTTATTGCAATAATATTTGTACATCATGTGAAACTTTTATTTTATAGTACGTTATGCACTATTAGTTTTCTAGTGTTCTTTGCATTTCGACGACAAAGCTTAATCAAATCAGCAGCGGTTCAGTGGACGAAACTATTTAATGCTATGTTTAAAGATTAAATTTAAAAAATTTCGCATCGAAAACCAGAATCACTACCAGTATCATAAGTGTTTTCGAATTTAAATCACAGAACGAGTGAATTGTTATTGTGTCACATCTTTTTCTTATAAAATGCTGCTTAATAAAACATTTTTAAATAATAATTTTGCAAAGATTAAAGGTGCCAGTGGGTAGTTTTATAATTTTCTCATATATTGCATGATATTTTATACCTATAATTTCATTGCATTAAATGGGAGATGGAAGCAACGGATGTTGATGGATTTTACTTTGTGAAAATTACAACGTTTTTATCGATTTGAAATATGTACAGGGGAAATTTAAATCATTTAATCATCGTAATTCAAAATACACGATAAATTTTGATTATGTTGAGCATTACAAATATTATGTGAACATTTTTGTCTTTTATGCATCGATTATAATTCTTGTAAAAACTAAATTCATTCTACATATTTTCAAAGACAAATCATCGAAGAACGTGCATGAGATACAAAAGTCCAATTTTTGTAAATTCCTCCTCCAAACAGTAATCAGAATAATATGTTAATGACTAACTTTATCGTCAACAAAACTAAAGACACTTCAAATCATTCCCAATACTCATCATCTTCTTCATCTTGAGCAGTGACTGCTTCAGTCCTAGGTAAACGAACAATCCGGTTTTTGCATCCATACCAGATCATTAAGGCAGCAGTAAAAACAAGGGCAAAAATTTTGTGAGCGAGTGGATACTCGGAAGAACTATCGGCAGGAACTAATTCACCATCCATCCCGTACACCATTCTTGTCGCCTCCTTTCCTTCCAATTTTTTCGTCGCTGTTGGTAAAGCAGAATCCAGATTTTATAGATTAAAATTCTACAAAATTATTTTTCATTTTAAAAGGAAGGGAAGATCTTGTACTAACCAACTGGAAAGTATCGTTGTAAAATTCTCGCCAGATAACTTTCCAAGTTTGGCGTAGCCTTCAAATATTCCTTGACAGGATTATGCCCCAGGGGAACCTTCCAAAAGAAGGCCAGGTAACTGAACACAACGGAATCGATAGTTGTTGGAGTTGATTTCCCCATGAAAAATTCTTTGTTTCCTAATTTTTCGGATAGTAGAAAAATGCAATGTTGTGTACGATTAGCAATCCAACGATCCAAAGTCTCGGATGGTCCAGTGGTCTCTCGGAATGTAGCTGACATTAGGGCGGTGGCACGCTTTCGGAGTTTCTCCGGATACCACATCTTGAACACCCACGGCAGACGCTTTCCAATGAATGGTCGGACAACGTCGTCAAAGTTTGACTGATGAACCCAGCTGAATTGAAAGAAAAACTGCTTTACATTGGCCTATCAAACTGACTTAAAGATTATTACATGTACATGATAAACTTACGCGTAATATTGATAAGCCATTTGTAAAGTGTCCCAAACAAATTCACAATATGCCAAGGTTTCGGAACATTCGACTGAGTTCAGTCCGTAATCAGCACTGAAGTTCTAAAAAATAAAGTCGTTTTAATTACAAAGATGGATAATAAACACAACCAATAAAATGAAAGTTATTGAAAAAGTTCTTACTTGAGATCGCAAGTACATAGAAACATCGAAGGCAGAGTACAAATATTGAGGTCCGATTTGCAAGAACGGGATCCTCCATTTTGGAGATCGCCAGGGATTGTTGCATTCTATAACTTTCACCGGGACGCCCGCAAACCGGATATTTGCCTGTTCGAAAAATTGCGCTTAAAAATAAGCATCTCATTCTACAAATTTTTTCTCCAGGAAATAAGATGAGCTTACCAGGCATTGCAATGATAACGGATCGATCGAAGGAAGACCCCATCCACCTCCCCAAATACTCAGCTTGATCTCTTCCGCTTCCGTCATTTTCGGAGTTACGTGCTGCAGAAGTTTGTTATTACTCTACTCTATACAAAGTAATTGTAAACAAAAGAATCGTTCATTTATCAATTGAAAGAATACATCATAATGGTGGAAATTCAATGAATTTTTACCTTTGCTGGAAAAAAACTAGCGAAATCAGACACCAGACAACAGCTAAACAACAAGGGGCGGAAGAAACCAAGATTAAGTAATGACGGACGAACGGCGAATTGTAATTATGACTAATGACAATGACTAAATATAAATTCAAGTAAGACGATCTCAGAAAGGTCGTTCGCCGTTCGTTGGAAATAAACGTACGACTGCGACTGGCTGGAACGACACGACGTTTTCTTAATCGTCATTCCACCTTCATTCACAGAAATCAGAATACGGTCGCGGTCGGGAGCTTCAATCAAACACGTTCATGATTTCATCAGAACTCTTCTTTCGTTCTTCATCTGATCCCATATCCCACAAATTCTCTCCTAAAAATTGTCTTGATCAATAAGGAATAACCAAAACAGGGGCGAAATGAGACTGTACTAAACTTCTCTGCTCTCTGTTCTCTTCAAAATTCAGCTGAAGACGTTATGTATGTTGAAGTTGTGTCTCTTGTGTATTCGGTTATCTTTATCCTCATCCAGATTGGATTTCTCAATTTCTCTGAGCTATAAAAAATAATTAAAGCATTTTATCTAGTAATTGATTTTGTAAACTTTTAACATTTTTGTAGCGATAGTGTGTACCCTTGATTATTTATTAAAAAGTACTTTAGTCTAAAACCAGCTTGTGTGAATAATCTGGTTCACTTCTCAAATTCATCGTAATGTGATAATTATGTTATGTTATATCGGAAATTTTATGTATTTATAAATTCAAAATAAGTTTAAGGACCTAACGTTATCTCAAGATTTAGTGAAGCTAAAAGTTTTTGCCAAGATGGAGGAAATAGAAAGACTTGAATATCTTTCCCTTGTCTCCAAAGTCTGTACAGAATTGGAGAATCATTTGGGGATGAATGATAAAGACTTGGGTAAATACCAAACCGACTTTAACTATTTATTTATACTACTTTAATATTATTTGGGTAAGTTGGTTAACGTTTGATGTCTTTTAAATTTTTAGCGGAGTTCATAATTGCTCTCGCAGATGAGAACCCGACCTTCGATGGTTTTCGTACAGCACTTGACAAGAACGGCGCTGAATTTACTGTAAGTTTATAAATTGATATGTATTGCTGTGGATTTTAGCCGTTTGGTAGCTTTTACTGGTACTGATAAAATAATTTATTTTTTTCAGGACTCCCTTACCGCTAACTTGTACCGTCTAATCAAGCATATGAGACTGAAAGACAAAAAAGAGAAACATGATGCCCCCAGTAAACCCACGTTATCAGCCACTGACACGAAAAAAGCATCCTTAAAGGAAAAATTTCCATTTTTGGCCATTCCCGATAACCCCGAGGTCCAGCAACTGTGAGTACCAATTGTGGACAGAGTGAATGTAATTTTAATAATTTTATTGCAAAATCTTAACCAACTTTTATTTTAACATTATTTGTTAGACTTGAAAAGGACAAGGCTGTAAAAATAAAACAAGAAGAAGAAGAGAAAGCAAAGAAAGAAGTTGTTGATGATATGATGGCTGCGCTGGAATCACTGGCTCCTTCAAATCAGTCGGAGGTTAATGTAAAACGAGAGAGAATGAGCCCTGATGATGACGACAGAAGGCATAAACATCGCTCAAAACGTAGCAGAAGTAGATCTCGATCACCTCGTCGGCGAAGAGATCGTAGTAGGACAAGATCCCCTAGACGCCGAAGCGGAAGTAGGTCCCCTCGAAGAAGGCGCTCAAGAAGTCGAGATAGGGATAGGGAGAGGTCCAGAAACAACGGAGGGCGTCATCGGTCTCGCTCCCGCGATAGGGAAAGATCAAGAAGAAACGATAGGGACAACAGTCGTGAAAAACATAGGGACCGAGATCATGGACGAGATAAAAGGTCTGAGTTATTAAAAATGGAAAAATCATACCTCAGCGACAAACTTCCGCCGGCAGAACCCGAAATTGGAAAGGTAACAAACTTTCCTGTCACAATCATCCCAAGCCATTTATTTGGCAGGAATGAATATTACTAAATGTGCATTTTTTTTAAATTTTCAGATATACTCTGGAAAGGTTACTTCCATCGTGGCCTTCGGCTGCTTTGTGCAATTGGACGGTTTGCGGAAAAGATGGGAAGGGTTATGTCACATATCACAATTGCGGAGAGAAGGACGTGTGAACCAAGTTTCAGAAGTTGTTGTGCGGGGACAGTCTGTGAAAGTGAAGGTCTTATCGTTTACCGGACAGAAAATCAGCTTAAGCATCAAAGACGTGGATCAAGAAACAGGAGAAGATCTTAACCCAACTTTGAATAAATCTTCTCTCGAAGCAGATGGGTAAGTTGTTGCAAACATCACAAAATCGAGTTTTTCGAATAAGTCTTCTTCTGAACTGAACTTTAAAAGTCATGTTCTTTATTTTATAGTTTTGACGATAGAGGTTTGCGGAAAAGATGGGAAGGGCTATGTCACATATCACAATTGCGGAGAGAAGGACGTGTGAACCAAGTTTCAGAAGTTGTTGTGCGGGGACAGTCTGTGAAAGTGAAGGTCCTGTCGTTTACTGGACAGAAAATCAGCTTAAGCATCAAGGACGTGGATCAAGAAACCGGAGAAGATCTTAACCCAACTTTGAATAAATCTTCTCTCGAAGCAGATGGGTAAGTTGTTGCAAACATCACAAAACCGAGTTTTTCGAATAAGTCTTCTTCTAAACTGAACTTTAAAAGTCATGTTCTTTATTTTATAGTTTTGACGATAGTCTCAATGATATGAGAAATCCTGATCGTCCTATGAAGAACTCATTTTTACCACCTTTAACTATCGAAGATGATGGAAAGCATAAAACTAACCGGATATCTTCACCTGAAAAATGGGAACTGAAGCAAATGATTGCTGCAGGATCTTTGGATCGGAAGACCGTGGAAATGCTCGAGGAAGAGTTACACGTCCTTAATGACAATGATGATGACGAAGAAGACATTGAAGTAGAACTGATGGAAGAAGAACCAGCATTTTTGCGTGGAGTTGGAGGTGGGAGACTCTTACATGATTTGTCACCAGTAAGAATTGTAAAAAATCCCGACGGATCACTTGCTCAAGCCGCTATGATGCAAAGTGCTTTGGCAAAGGAAAGGAGGGAGTCGAAAATGGTTGAGCGAGAAGAATCTAGGGGCTCTAGAAGTGGTGGCCTAAATAAAACAAACTTTGAAGATCCGTTACCTGAGGAAGTGGAACCCGAGAGTGCATCATCTAGGGGGGTGGGGCTACCCGCAAATGCTACCATCGAATTACCAGAATGGAAGAAGCATGTCATCGGAGGAAAGAAAACAAGTTATGGAAAGAAAACCTCAATGACCATCATTGAACAGAGACAGTCACTTCCCATTTATAAACTGAAGGACGAATTGACCAAGGCAGTTAACGATAATCAAATTTTGATTGTCATTGGTGAAACTGGTAAGTTAAACTCAAAATCGAAGTAGGTTTTCGCTCCAAATTGAATTCGAGGCATTCAAACAATCATTCTGTTATTGTCATCTGCAGGTTCTGGAAAAACTACTCAAATAACTCAGTATTTAGCAGAAGCAGGATTTACATCAAGGGGGAAAATAGGTTGTACCCAACCTAGAAGAGTTGCTGCAATGTCCGTTGCCAAAAGAGTTGCTGAGGAATTTGGATGCAGATTAGGTCAAGAAGTCGGTTACACGATTCGTTTTGAAGATTGTACTTCACCAGAAACTTTAATCAAATACATGACTGACGGTATGCTTTTGAGGGAATGTCTCCTGGATCCTGATCTAAGATCATATTCGATTCTAATGTTGGACGAAGCTCACGAGCGGACAATTCATACTGATGTTCTTTTCGGTAAGAAATCTAAAAGATTATTAAGAAGTGGTGGAGTATAAGAAGACCAAATCTTTTTCTTTTTGTCGCAGTTTATTAATCTTTCGCATTTCTACTCAATAGGTTTGTTAAAGAAAGCTGTTGAAAAACGACCTGAATTGAAGTTGATCGTCACATCAGCTACCTTGGATGCCGTAAAATTTTCTCAATACTTCAATGCTGCACCCATTTTCACCATCCCAGGACGAACGTATCCTGTAGAAATCCTTTACACAAAAGAACCCGAAACGGACTATCTGGACGCTTCCCTAATCACTGTGATGCAGATTCATTTAAATGAACCCCCTGGTAAGTTAAACAGCAAATACTGCTTACAATTAGTTAGTTTGTGGACTAACAATCGATGCGAGAGTTCATTTGTTCGTTACTAATAATTCATTGACTTACTTTAAAATTTTCTTGGAACAAATTTCATATATTCGCTTTATTATTTACGAATAAGATTATCTACATTTATCATTGTATTCTCAAACTATAGATTCAATATTTCAGTAGTACCTATATAATTTGTTATAAGTGTTTCTTATTTTATTTTGAATACAGTAAATTATACATAATTCATTTTAATCAATTAATTCAACTTTAATGCATAGCATATGTACTGACATGATTTACTTAATTCATAATTTTACTCAAACAACATTTCGTCAAAAACCAATCGAATAACTGGTCAACGTCATTGTTAATTAACTATTACTATTATCTAAAAAAGGTTTGATTATTTAAAGCTACACATCCACAATTCACAGGGCTCAGATGAGAACTAAAACAAGTCAAAATTTTAATATAAAAATGAATTACTACTAAATCAATTTCAATGAAAATTTCGTTACTAAAAGTCTCAAATAGCCACGTTAGGCTTGTCATCAATCCTGCTCCATATCTTTATCT
>JAHZMX010005058.1:0-13827 GCA_027743895.1 Seira musarum
CATATTTCTCATCGTCTGATTTAATTTTGAGTAATTAGTATAGAACAGCAGTTGCTGCAGCTAACAGCTCACATTTTGCCTTCAGAAAACATCCTTTCACTTCAAGGAAACGAAAGAGGAAAGACGGAGAATTTCTCTTGGACTAGTGTAGCAGGAAACAGAGAATATTTTCATTTGGGTCAGGATTTTCGGACATTTGAGAGGAGTATAAACTATGTACTAGTGCTTTATGTGAGGGCTATAACATAACTATTATAAAACAAAGACTATTCTTCATTCGTTTTTTTTCTTACGATTCCGTCGTAGTTGACATTGTTACTGGCGAAGTATAATGAACAGCTTTGAGTAACTTTATGTAGGCAACACCCAACTCGGTAGCATTCAAGGAGCCCATCTTCTCGACAATTGTGTTGTCTTGATAAATCGTGCAGAGAAGTTTTGGGAAGCATTTCAAATGTTGGTCGAGAGATCGAATTTCTCCTGCGATTAGAAAGCAAAATCATTTCCTTTTTTAATGTTTGAAATAGAACGGAAACGGAAAAGACTTAACAAATCCAAATATGTTGTGTTCAAATACATGAAATGTTCTAAACATCTCACAGGAATATAAAAATCTTTAAATTTCCAAAACTTGTAAATTTTTTTGGAAACTAAAAGTTGCATAAAATTGCCAAAATTAAAGAAAAAATTACACAGAAATTTCGTTAAATCATTTAAAAAACTGTTCCGTTCCAAAAAAAATCGTTTTACTAGCTACAGGAAGAAACAAATGAAACGTTTCGTAACATTTTCTCGTGAAACTCTTTCATTCCTACCAAGGATATAATTTGGGATTCCCTGTCCTAATCCTGGAATTGGAACGGAGTTATTGATACGCTTGGATCCTTCACCGCCTGTGCCATTAAGTGAAGAAGAAGGTGGTGGTTTTGGTTGGGGAATCGTAGGACGTCTTCCAGCTCCCCATGAAACGGCAGCCGACACGTCTAAACAACCAATAAAAAAGCTTTGTCACTCACTATTGTAGAATGAAATAAAATTAATTGTTTTCTCCTGGATCGGTTTCACTTCACTTCATTTGATCTTCGTGTTTACAAAGGACTAATGAGTAAAATCCCAAACAGAGGACTCTTATCCAAAACGCTTTGAAACAGAAGATCAAAAGAAAAAAAGAAAATGCTTTTAGCCAAAAGCCACTGCGGCCGTACATCATCCAAAATCCGCGCATTAATTTTACGGGGATTTCCATGTGAGTTCCAATCCAAAACACTTAATACTTCGTAAATCCGGTAGTTGTGTGCATTTAAAATTTTGTTGTATTTATAAATAGATATGCCAAAAAAAATATCCCTCACCCGGAGTTTGTAAATGGAGTAGCATGATACACGCAATCACAGCACGAAATAAAATCCTCCTCTTTCGGTAAATCTGATTTGTCGCAGTCATTTTCATAATTGGTTCAGTTTCAGAATCGAGGTTATCCCAAAGATTCACATATAACTGCCACAACAAATCTGAATACCACGTGTCGTTCTATTATGTAAAAGCTAATAAAATACTTGTATTTCCACTACTCCACTGATGCAGTTGGCACAAACCTGAAGCGCAGGATTAAAATGGAATGAGAAAGCAATTTATATTATTTTACGAGAGATAAACTTTAACAAAACTTTTCAAATCCCTTTGTTAATGTTCGTGTGTGCGTTTGTGACTGTGACTAGGCTAGTATCTTTGACAAGAAAAAAATAATCTGTTTGTCTTATAGATTTCAATTTTTAAAGCGCACACATAAAATGTCGCAACAAAGAAAGCATACCTATTCACAAAGGAATTAATATGCAAGGAGTTTGCGGCAAAGAAGGAACTTATAGGCTCGATCCTCAATCTCATTCATCCCAAGCGGAAGTCATATACGTAGATGTAGGTATGATAGATGTTGTAATACAAGGAATTTACGTTTATCTCGTGAGAGAAACAAGTTTGTGTGCGAAATGTTTATCAAAAATACGGGGTACCTTATTTCGTGTTCCTTGGGAGGAGGAAGGCGATAGTAAATGGATGGATAGTACAAAAAATGAAAAAAAAAAAACATTTCGCTCTCACTTTCATTATTCACCATCCCCACATTTCCTATTGCTTTGCTTCCTTATCCACAGTTACTTACTTACTTACTTGATGATGCATATTTTTCTTAGAAAAAATCACGTAACAGCGATATGACGGCTTCGAAAAGTTTGAAAAATTGCATGCCCTGATATTGCTTTTTATACCTACTTGTGTACGCAATGTTCGATATTAATATTTCGTGTTTTCCGTTTTTGGCTTTGACATACACCTTCATGGATGACTATTACAGAGCAAACCATGCACCTTTTAAAATTTTGTGCTTTTCTTATTTTGAGCGAGTGCCGGTGTATCATAATTATAACTTTCAGTTTTCTATCTGTTATTTTGTTGTCTAAGGGTGTTCTTATTAAATTTTTTTACGTATTATCGTACAGTTCAAAGTCACGTCATTTTAATGGATTCTTGAGTAACAACTGTTCCGTCAAATAATCATCAATTTTTTCACTACATATAAACTCATCATTCTTCATTAGGCAACAAATAACATTTGAAAATGTGTACGTGCATATTTTATCTCCTCAACCTCAAAATGCCTCCACTGTTTCATTGGATTTTAGTTTAGTAATGAGCCCTACGGCAATTTATATTGCAAATAAGCATTTTTACCTCGTAAATCGAAATATTACTTCAGCATATGTCAATGATCGAAGGTTAGAGAATTTCTCTTTTTTAAGCTTCAGGATGGCGCGTCAAACTTATCTTTATTCAGAAAATTCACTTTATGCGTCACTATTTACAAACATCAGCCAAATGTCCTTCTAGCCATTTAACTTAATTGTGCTTTGCACTGTCTGAAATTTTTTAGAAATACTAGCTTCCGTTTGTTTGTCTTACCAATGATTAGGACGTCTATGTACCATTTTTGTAGAGGCTTTCAAAAAGCTTCTATTTTTTTATCTCCGCCCGATAATGACTGAGGATACTGTCTCGTGCTAATGGAGTCTACTTTCGTGACATGACTTGTTCAAATTCTCATGAAAAAGATCCAGCAAAAAATGTAATTTCGTTAAGTTAGCACAAATGCTCGAGATTTAGCTAATGAGAGCATCTCAACTTCATAAACTTTATTTTCGACCCTTGTTTAAATCGCGTTAGAATAAGTTTGCCGGAAAACTGAGCGTTCCATTTAATACTGTTGCTCGTTGAAAAAAGTAAGTTCGTTTGAGGTCCCCCAATAAAATCTAATTTTCAAGAAATTAAATTGCTGGGGGAAAACAAGTAAATTCATTTTGAATAGTTTTAGGTAAAAAGAAAAAAAAATGTCCTTGCATGTTTAATCTCTGACAAAGTCTCATCCTAGACAATTTTTTACTTTGTGTTCGAACTAGTGCAGTTAAAACAGCGATAAGGACGTAGCTGAGTAAAGGGTTAAATGCTGTTTTTTTCATCATGTTATAATGTCTTGTTGATACTGTTGTCCATCATGTCCAAGACGGACAGACGGACAGACGGACAGACGGTCACGGCAATCTCAATACTCGCTTAGCTACGCTCAGCTACGTAATAAACTTTTATCATAGAGCCTTTGCGATGGCCAGGAGAGATTACATATGGATATCAAAAAGTTTTTTTTAACCAAATGTATTTTATCCAATGATCTTCATAAAGTCAAGCATATTACAATGCATGCACGTTCTTTTTATGAGACACAATAAAATTTGTCAAGCGACCAAGCACAAAGGCATATACGCCTTGGCTGTCCATGTAGCCGTCGGCTGATAGAGTACTCTTAGCTTAACCTCATTATTTTAATGATTACAGGGAACTGAGAAAATTGAGGAATTTCGTTACAAATATTTTCTAGAATTTTGAATCATATCTAACGAGTGGAGTAAAATAAGCAGGCGTTTCCAGCAAATCCGTGGGTTGTTTGAAGCTCGATATTTTGGGGCTAAATAGGAGATAATGAATTCAACTGTAATCTAATATGCGCAGTATTAGGAAAATCTACAATCGAAAAAGACTACAAAAGATTTTTTAATACAATATAAAACACTGCAAACATAACATAACTGCAGGTTACAGATTTCCTCGCCAGTCAAAGTTCGTAAGATGAATGGAATTGAAAAGCAGACTATGTTTGAATCCTACTTTGACCTTTTGGTGAGATTATTCTCTTACCTATATCATTTTCTAATGATCTGATTATGCTCCATAAAAGCCTGACAATGAGACGTCTTAAATGAAATTGTTTGCTTTCAACAAAGCTCAAGCGTAATTGAGGACTTTTGCACGATGAAATCATAATAATGATCCTTTGTACTCAACTGAAAAGCAAAAAAATGACTATGAGTAAATGCTTCAGCAGAGTTTTCCAGACGTGGATGAAACTGACTGTGAGACAGACGCACGACAAACGTGGGCTTAAAAGTTTCAGGTTCATTGCTTTCTTCTCCTCCAGTGAAACACGAAGTAGGAGGCACCAAGTTCATAAGTCCCTCAGCTTTTATTTCTTTAACGAGGGGTGACGTTAAGAAAGCCAAAAAAAGTTTAGGGATGGCTGGAAAATAGTAGAAAGATTATAAAAGAAAGAAAGGGATTTATGTCGTGAAAAGTAGATAATGCAAACAAATCCTACTGTATTTTTACTCTGCTTCTTTGCTCCAAGTTTATTACATTACAACTTATCTTGGTAGACTTCCAAATGGAAAGAGGACAAAAAAGGGATGATGGCTGCAATAAACAAGATCCTGTATTGATGGCCATTTCTTCAGAATTTCACATTCCCTGCATTCCAAAATTGTCCAGATCCTTAAATTACAAGGATGCGCAAAAGAAAATCGAAAGAAAAGTGTTCCAAAGAACAATAAAAATATCTGTTTTCAAGGCGTCTTGACGTGTCTCAAATTTCCGGAAAACACTGAAACATTAGAAAACAATGTTAGATGAAAGAGTTGGCAACATCAACATGCCATGAATATTTCGTCCATCATCTATTGTAAATACATTGTCGTGTTCAAATAATTTGAACGTTTTCTTCTCCTGAATAGAATGAAATGAAAAGATACTCATTTAAGGAAATGTTTCGATATTATTTCAATATCCATGTCGATGTCGATATCTCTTGCAGTCAACTTCAGCATTTTTTGAAAACTTACCTGACCCTGAATTTTGTATTGTTTAAAGACTTTATGAAAACTTTCACAGATTGGTGTGTGTTGAACAATAATTATTTGAAGCCTTTGATTTGGTGCTGATAAGTAATCACAGTTGATTTGCATAATATGGCAATTCACATGTCATATAATGTTATCAATTATGGTCTCATCTGTAATGTGCGACTCGACGTCTCCATTTATGCGGAAGGCAGGCCAAAAACTGAAGATA
Source organism: Seira musarum (assembly GCA_027743895.1). Lineage (NCBI taxonomy): Eukaryota > Metazoa > Arthropoda > Collembola > Entomobryomorpha > Entomobryidae > Seira > Seira musarum. The sequence continues at coordinate 5,452 of JAHZMX010005058.1, forward strand.
AGATTGTATTATTTATTATCTTTGTAAATGGAATTTACTCATGTGCGAGGACAAAAATACAAATGGTAGAACGCATTTTTAAATAAGCACACATAAGTATCTGTGATTGTCTGTTAAATCAGCTAATTCATAGGTTAAAGAGCGGGATCAGACATCATTACATATATTACAATCTCATTTCAAGAGTCTTTAAATGTACTACATATTTTTATTGATGATGCATTTCGATTACTCGTTACTCACACTTTAATGAACCACTTTCTACCAAATACTATGGACGGAGGAGGCAGGGATGTTTGTTTGAGTTACGCCCTGATAGCGACAACCCTGGTCATCGCACCACATTATACCCTATTATCCTTAGGCATTATAAGATTTAAAAAAAACAAGTGTATGGATGAGAAGGGAATCAAGACAAGTTTTTTGAAATGTCTACGAAAGTCATTCCTGAGGCATAAACAATTTTTAAAATCGTTTTCATAAGACCAAGGTGTGTCGCACCCACACCAGTATTCACGGACACGAGTGTCTTGCTAGCTTGCCCTTATAGTGTCATTACAGCATCATCACTACGTAAGCTGTAATCTTTGCGTTTGCATTTAGCATTGCAACTGAACCATAAAATACAAAAAATCTGTTATGCGTGTGGCACAAAACAGTTTCAGTTTCATTATACTCCGGACAAGTAATCCTATTGTGGTAACATCATCGCAGTCATGAAAATACAAACATAGCATATCAGGAAGATAAACATTTTAATAGGTAAGTTGTATAAGTTCTAGTTTCAGCTAAACTTTAGCAATTAAACGTATTTCAGTTGTTTAAATAAATAAGAAAATACGAAGAGATAATGTATTCAGAATTACATTCAAGATTTTAGAACATTTCAAAACGGAAAGGTCAGAATAGTGAAACATTTTTTCATTTTTGATTGAGAGTTGAACGTGTGCATGTCTGGAATAGTACAAAATCTCTTTTTCTTCCCACTTTTTCTGTTTTTGCATTCAAGAATCTCTTATTTTTACTTTATTTAAAGCTACAGAATAGTTTACGGAAAGCCTTCCGCTAAAAATGTGTTACGTTTATTTTTAGCTTTTTTATTTTTCGAAGGAGATGTAGTTTTGTTTTGTGTGACAAGAAGATGTGCTTTGCATAGGAAATTTAGCAATATTTTCTGTAAATAAGCATTGTAAAGCTAATGATCATTGCTAATGGTCCATGTGAAAAATCATCCAAACATACAATTGGGAGTAATGAAGTAAAAAAATGTGATTTTTGCTGATAGTGAGTAGAAAAGCGTCAAATGAGATGATGTATTGCATTGTGTAGTTTCAGACGAGCGGTTTATTGAGCAAACGTGTGCATGTCTGGAATGGTACAAAATCTCTTTTTCTTCTCACTTTTTCTGTTTTTGCATTCAAGAATCTCTTATTTTTACTTTATTTAAAGCAACAGAATAGTTTACGGAAAGCCTTCCGCTAAAAATGTGCTACGTTTATTTTTAGCTTTTTTATATTTTTTTGAAGAACATGTAGTTTTGTTTTTTGTGACAAGAAGCTCATTGCTTTGCATAGGAAATTTAGCAATATTTTCTGTAAATAAGCATTGTAAAGGTAATGGTTATTGCTAATGGTCCATGTAAAAAATCATCCAAACATATTGGGACTAATGAAGTAAAAAAATGTGATTTTTGCTGATAGTGAGTAGAAAAGCGTCAAATGAGATGATGTATTGCATTGTGTAGTTTCAGACGAGCGGTTTATTGAGCACAGATCTTTGTCAAAGCACCAGCGTTTTTTCTTTGTGAGAAAATAATTAACTTGAAGGAAGAGTTCATTTCTTGGATTAAAAACACACTCAACCACAATGGCTAGTTCAAATCCTGTTATGTCCATCGTCTGGCTTCTCATTCTCATATTCCTTTCGTTTTGGGTAGCTGGAGTATGTGCCGGAATCTATATCATTTTGTACGCAATTGAAGCGTGTGTTCCAGATTTAAAGGTATGCTTATTTTTGAAATTCTGAATTTAATCAATTTTAGTACTGATTTTTTTACGTTCACTAAAAGGATGTATAATTTGTGCTTGCCAGGATATAAACGAAATAATCATGAAAGGAGTCCAATTTCCTCACATGTGCGCAAAAAATATGTTATCAGGAGCTTCGTTTTAAAAAGCCTATCCTGCCCCCCCGTTCAGCGTAATCCAGTCTTGTCAACTCAACAGGATACTACTTGCCAAATGTGTACAAATGAAGCCATAACCGCATACTTAGAAGATTAAAGTATTCACTTTTATAATGAAGCGTCTTTCTGGTAATAAATAACGGTATATTCTGACTTTAAAATAAAATGAAATACTACTGAGAAATTAATTCAAAAAAAAAAAAATTCTTTCAAAATTTATTTTACCGACTGAGGCCGTTCTCAAGTTAACCACTTGAGCCCGAAATATTTCGTTCAGTTATTAGCTCTTAAGCCAAAAATATAAATTATAAATTACATGACGAGTATAAAGTTCAAGTCTTTAATAAATATCTAGATCAACCAAAAAAAACGTAATCGGCCGTATTTGTAATTAATCTTAATGTTAAACATAAATGTATTAATAGATCTGGCAAACCCGGTGCGAACAAATTCCGTGTGAGGTCCCAACTTGTCAGAAATTATAGAAGACATATTTAGAGATCGCCAGAAAAATAAAAACCACGAAAATTATTTACAATAACAGGAATTTTAACAACAATTTGTGACAACGACATTTAGTTTAGCCAGCGTAAATCATTTATGTAAAAACTAGTTAGTTGTAATGTAAGGTACTCATGAAGAAAAAAGAAAGCAAATTTTAAGCAGAATAATTATTTCATTCTCCAGAAAGGCATTCCTGGGAAAACGCTTGGTGGCATACCAGGCCTAGGCAAATATGGGTAAGCTCCACCATGTGGTCCAGGTCCTTTCAGAGGACTTTTATAAACTGTTGGGCTACTATAAGGACCAGCATGTTTAATAACGACACGCTCCGCGGACACTTCTTCGCTTCCACTTGTGTAGCTGCTACTGCTACTTCCCTTTCTTCTTTTGTCTTTGTTCCGCTCCCTATTCATCGATGTTCTCACCCGAGAAGAGTTTGCTTTCACTCGCGTTTTTTTCTTTTCAGGATTTTTGTATTTTATCTTTGAACTTTTGTTATCCTCATTCATGAGTGTCTTATTGAGATTTTCGAGGATCGTTTGTTCATCATCTTCTTCACTTTCACTCTCTCTACTTTCCGCGGATGTTTGCTCCGATATTTTTGAAATCCAGCCTGGAACAGAGTTATCCGACTCCAGTTTTTTCATAGTGTCATCCGTAATTTCATCAGTGTCCAACATTACTGTTTCTTGCATTCCTGGCAATATGATCTTTTCAGTGGTCGTTGAAGTCGTAGTTGACGTTGTACTTGTGGTTGTTGTAGTTGTTTTAGGTTTAATTAGAGAATCCAACCTTCCAGGAACCGATCCCACCATTTCTGGCCCATTGTTGTACAAACTGTAGTACGCAGCGTATGGCAAATGAGCGATTGATAGAGGCTGTTGTTGTTGTTGGGTTGTAGCCTGCGTGGAAGACGCCAGCTTATTTAGTGCCCCCGCTAAAGCTGTTGGCTCAAACTTGAAACTTGCGTATGGATTCGTGTTTGGTGCATGCAAATTCTGTTGGTCTAATGAATAACTTCCGTAGGAAGTTTGAGTAATCGGAATAGAGTCAGCAGTATCTGTTGTAATCAAACCGGAAGAATGAAGGGACAATTTCGGAATGATCCCTCCACTTTGTCTAATGTAGTTTTTAAGCTGATCCGTGATTTGATCAGCGTCAATTTGTTGGCCGTTTTGAATCAACTGGAACGTTTGAAGTTTCTCGTGAGGTCGTAAGCCAGAATGTTGCTGGGATTGTGGGAGGTTATCTGGCGAAAGTACACTCGTCGTGTGAACTGACAATGGCTGGTGCTTGATTATAACATACGAGGGCGAGATTTCTAAGGGTTGGTCGTCATTATTATTTGTGGTTAATGTTAGACCACTTAATTTTAGCGTCTGCTTTTGTTTAAGATTTTGCTGGCCTTCGTGGTGTATAGCTTGTTCATGTACATATGACTCATCACTCATTTCCTGTATGTCTTCATTTTTTATTTCGGAACCAGAAGTCTTCTTGGGGGGATGGAATCCAAATTTCTTTTTGGTTGAAGTTGATAACTTATTCTTGATTACTGCAGCGTCTACTGGTGAGCCTTTTCTACTCAAAAGTGTTTTCTTTTCGGAACTAATTACTTCTTCAGTTGAGGTTAGAGATGTACGTTGCCCCAAATCTACGACCATTACTTCATCCGAATTTTTATTCCTTTCTGACGAGATTTCGTCCTCAAGATTCTCTTTTTTATTACTGTATTCCCTTTGCGCCGACGAGGATGACTCTTCCGAATCCTTCATTTATAAACAGTATAATATTGCCCCGATAACAGGAAATGTTTGCCTGATTTTAATAAGATTGAATTTATTTTATTATTTACCTTACCTCACTTCCGCCAAGTCGAAAGTTGATCTCAACTTTTTCTCCGTTCGGTAGGACGTGCATAATCTTTGTTGAAGGCCGTGGCTTTTTTCTCTGAGGTTTTTTGGTTGTGGTCGTGGTGGTTGTTGTTGTAGAATATATAGGCACATTGAATTCTAATCCTAGCTCTTGTGAAACAATTTCTGCAGTGTCTTCCAGAGGTTGAATTTCTGTTTTAAGCGAACTTATCATATCAAGAATCCTGTCATACTCCAATGGGCATCCATTATAAATGTAGTCACATTGCTTCGGGTCTTTCAGTCTCTTTCCTATATTCACGGCAGTATGGTAAATGTCCGTGTCATGATCCTGAAACAGTAATTGAATTAAGCTAGAAAAGCAGCATATAATCTAATATTTATGTGCATATTTAAAAACTTATACTCCTTGTCCGTCATTAAAGTCATCCCTACTGGCAGAGCCGGCAGCTGCTGCTCCATTATCATCGTTAGCTCTTCCTTTTCTTTCATCCTGAGAATTCTCTTTCGCTTTCCTCAGAGGAACAGGAGCTGTCATCAAGTAATCAACAATATCTTCCAGATTTGATAATAATTCTGGGGAAGGTGTTAAATCCTCATTCATATTTCTTCCAGTCCACTTTTCGTTCTCTGTACCAGCTTCACTTGACCGCTCATTTTTACCCCAAGTGAAAGTGGGTAGTTCAGGGAGCCACGAGGTGAAGTATGACGTGATCTTTGCAGTGAGCGATTTGTTAGAGTTCTTTTTATTCTTTTTCTCTCCAGGTATCTTTGAATTTTCCATCCGGTTTATGGTACTCGTGGTGGCTGTGGGCAATTTTTCTTCTTCTTTTGATTCAATGCTATCTGCAACTACACCCATTCGGTCAATTTTCTCCATGGACATAGATCCGTCCATGTTTCGAGAGTCCAGTCCAAGTCCTCTTGATAAATACTCTGGAGAATCTGCGAGCTCTACTGAAGCAGACATTGCGGCAGAGCTTATTCGTTCAAAAGAAGAATGATGTTTTCTGTCAGGATTATGAGGAGAAAATGGCCAGATGAGTTCTTTCTCAACCTCTTCTTCTGGCCGCAGTCTATCATCAGCAAAACCTCCACCTAACACCGGCATCACTGGCCTACAGAGAGTTCAGAACATCACATTTTTAAGCGAATGTTGTGAAATCGAGTACGCACAGTCAAATTATTGGGAAAAGAAAGGCAGTGCCAGGCGATTTTTTCAAGATCGAAAACAAGTTTACATTCTCATGAAATAATATAATTTAAATCTTGGGTAGGCGTACTGCGTTTTCTTTGTTAAATTTTTCCACCTTCATTTTACACTCAAAATAACCTGTTTCTTTTTAAACATTAATGAGTAATCGGATCGCAGCGTTAATGAAAGGAATTGACATTGCTTGATTTAAATAATTTATTGGTAATACATATGGACTCGATGAAAACTGATATGTTTTTCAACTGACAAATCAATACTCTGCAATAAAATGATAATTACACATTTTTCTCGAAAGTTGACTTTATATGGTTTCGAGTTTTCAATTGCTCGGTTCAATTTCACGTATGTGCCTATTTATAAATGTGAAATCGCAGGGGATGGACTTGCACTGTCTTTTTTTTGGTAGAGCTGCATCATGCACATGATGACACATGTCAAGTAACAATAACATAAGAAAATTGATACTTATCAGCAAATTGCAAGCGCATTTGTATGATAAAAATGAGGATGAGCAAGTAGGTTGCTAACACTGTACAGGATCAATCATTAACATGCAACCCACTGAACTTTTCCTAATCTTCTTCAATAAACTTTTATGCAACTCTTTTGGGAAAGCGAGTGCAGTAGAAAGTATTTGAAGATGATTTATTGCACTCAAAAATTATTTAAATTAATTTTGCGAGGTTCAGTGATAAAAATTTATAGTATTATAACCACATGCGCTGTCAATATAATTTAAATATATAAAATATGACTAGTTCTGTTCAGAAAGTGGCTTGATCATATCGACATCACTATGTAATTGGAAACGAGAGGAAACATCTTGCCGTGTCTGAGAAGACTTAAAATGTTCAAAAGAAACTTTTCCTAGGAAAACTCTCATGAAAAATGAGTGGAGCCTGAACTCACCTTTTAATGTTACGCATCAGTTCCAAATAGCTCCTCACGAAATTGCTCTTGTTGATTCCAAACGACTTGTCGGAATCCACGCTGAGACCACAGAGGACTTTTGGGAAGCATTTCATATGATCTATGGCTTTAATTTGGCGAAGTAATTCCAAACGAAAGACTTGCTTCTCAACACGCTCACTCCTATCCCTGTCAGGCAGAGAATGTGATCGTGCTGCTCTAGGGCTAGATTCAATCTGACTTTTTCCTTTTAGTCCACTGGACCAACGAGTCGCTAACAAGTGGCTCTCACGGACATCTGCATTTTCATTGGAAAGTGAAAGAAAAACTAAGAAAGACTAGTGACATAAAAAGATATAGAAAGAAAGAGAGGAAACGGATAGTGATAAAGCTTGAAGGTCTCCTCCTTTGAAAATCATGTATACCTGGAGCAGTAGCAGTGAACGCATTAACGATAACCAGGAAACTGGAGCAAATAAAAACAGCACTTTGAAAAACAGCTCCCCACTGTGGTTTCAATTCAGATACTGACAAATCCTTTCTTAACACAGCACTCTTGAACAGCCTCATGGCTGTTGATTCATTTATTGAGATCACTTGTGCAAACAAAAACACTTATGAAAAATTATAAAATATTATAAAACTGGAACTTTTTTGTTATCTCATTATTTCAATGCAAGAATATCAGAAGTTATTAATTGACTTGTTAGTAATTGGAACAAAGAAATGATTTCGAATGTAATGTTTGCAGTTTGTTGACAGGACAAGTCCTCTCCTTCTGATGTGATATACGTATAAATGAATACTGACCGTTTTTCATGTCATGCAAGCAGAACTAGATTTATTGTTTAAAAACTTCATTATCAAACAGTACCTGCTGCTTTTGGTTAAAAAAAGATGCAGTCTACTACCCTACATACCATGATCATTACTATATCTCTGAGAAACTCATTTGAATGAATTTTGGATGATGCACCTTCTCTGTTTGATGACGCCTAAAAATGCATTGGTAAAATTATATTGTCAAACCAAACTTCAGAACTGATTATATTCTTGCTTCTATTTTGTGAAGAGGAAGACAAACATGATGCTACTGCTTTCTACAAGAGCAAACAGGAAATCAAGACAAGATGCATAGAAAAGCCTGTTTTTAAATCAGGTAGCAAAATCAGCAAAATGCAGCATTTTGATTATCTGTAAATGGAAGGCTTTAAACGCTTTATCATTTTGGTTTCATCACTTTTTGTTTATTTTTCTATTCTCTGACAAAGTTTTCACATAATCTCGCAATGTTTGCGGCATGTGGACACAAGAAACCATCTATATCTTACAATAAATGACAATTAATTAGAAGGTATAGGCAGACCCAGATAAAAATAATTAGGAAAAAAATCTTCAATACATGAATTACAATGACAAGAAGGAAAAGGTGATGGTATACACTTTCAAATGATCAACGTCATGTGCAGTGCAAGTACGGAGTATGCCCTTGAGCTGGCAAAGATAACAAAACCATTTTCAAGACATGATAGACCACATAATATTTTTGAAAAAAAAACCGTGCGGAAGATCAACTTCCTTTGATTTTTTATCCAAATAATAAAAGCACTAGCACGAACACGAACATTCATACAAAAAAACTGATTTAGTTAGAGACACACGCGGCTTTCTTTCATTTTTTGCCCTGATCA